>QJOA01000515.1:0-47158 GCA_004155915.1 Monosporascus sp. CRB-9-2 | reverse complement strand
AAAAAAAAAAAAAAAAAAAAAAAAAATTATACCGAACGGTTATAAAGAATAATATAAAAAAACTATTACGGATTTATAATTTAACTAACGTTCGTTATAAGTTTAGAAAACGAAAAAACATTTAGGCAAAAATTTATTAACGCTAGAAAAATATAATATAGTACGATAAACAGTATAAAAGCACCCAGGATGGTAATGATTTAAACGAATAAGGACCAAATTCCCCTTAAAACGATATTAAAATATTTAATATATAAGTTTCTAAAATAATTACTAAATTATAACAGCAATAAACTAAGGTTTTACAATTAAAAGCTTATTTATACTATAGAAAAGGTAATTAAAACAATTATAAAGACTTTACAAATAAAACTAAAAACGTATTTAACTGTTAAAAGGTTTAAAAGGTTTAAAAGATAAACGTTAGTTATAAAAGAATTACGGAATAACGAAAGCTAAAAAAGCTATTAAAAGCCTTTTAAAAAAGCTTTATATACGATAATAAAAACGTTAAACGAAACATTTTTTAAAATTAAAATACAAATTAAGAAGAATTAATATACCGTAATAATAAATTAAGAAACTTTAACAATTAATTATATTAATCTAATGATAATTATTTAATTACGGTTTCTATAAACGATACGTTCGAACTTTACGAAATTAAAAATATAAAAGATTAAAAGCTTACTTATAATAATAAAAATATTATGTATAAAATTAATTACCTCGAAGTCTATATTTAAGAACGAAAATACATTATTACTTTCGATAGTATTTTAGTAAAATTACGATATAATTTTCGGCAAAACAATTATATTAATATAACTTTTTAATCGATTAAATAATTAGCTAAATAAAAATTCCTTTATTTGCTATAATTAAAACCGATTTAAATACAAGGTTTTATCTTTAAACTAAAAGTAATAACAAAGATAAGTATAAGAATAAAACAAAAACGTTAGGGTTTAAAACGATAAAAAAAAGCAAAACTGATATATAAAGACGTTACCGTTATTATTAAAGCACGGTTATATAAAATAAATAATAATTTATAATATAAATTTAAAAAGTTTTAAAAACAATTAAGATATTATTATAATACCGTTAATATAAACGGTTATTTTAAAAATATAGTAAATCAAAATTATTAAAATAAAACGAATAGAATTATTGAATAATTTTTTAAAATAATAGAATTATTTAATTTAACTATATTTATCACTTAAACGAAATAAAATTATATATATTTTGTAATTGTTTTAAAAATAAGTTTCGAAAAGATTATATATAACGTTTTAAATTATCCGCAAAATACCTACTATTTTTCGTATCGAAAAAAAGAAAGAACTTATATCTAATTATAAATTACCGATAATTTACGAATATTATTATTAAAAATTAAAGTTATAATTTTTTATGAACCAAGTAAAGAACTATTTGAATAAAATAAAATAATGTATAATTTTAAATTTGAGAAATAATTATAATTTAATCATAATTAAACTAAACAACGAATAAAGAAATTTCTCTTAAACGAAATATAAATTATTCGAATATTTAATTATATTTTCAAATTTTACGAATATATCCGTAATCCTTTAATAAATAATTCATTACGAATTTCAAAAATATTTAAATATTTTTAGTGTTTATTATTTCGATAATATTTTCATTTATTCGGAAATGTAAAGGATTTATATAAAATATATTTATTAAATTTTCAAGATATTATAAAACGTAAAGTTTTTAATAAACGTAATAAAAAACAAATTTTATATTTAAAAGGTAAAATATTTAAGCCCTATTATAACTTTAAAATATATTAAAATAAACTTTATAAAGATTATAATAATTAAAAAATAATAAACGGTTATTGTAATTAAAAAAGTATGAACATTTTTTAAGTTTGTTAATTATTGCCGGAAATTTATCTAAAGTTTTAATCAATTATAAAGTTTATATTAAATCTTATTAAAAAAATAAACTTACTTATAAGAAATATTAAAAACGGAAAAAGCCTTTTAAAAAGTTAACCATATCATTATTAATAAATGAATATTAATTATATACAACTTAAATCGATTAATTAAACTAAAAACAGACTTTTCGAATTATATATTAAACGTAATAATCGACTATCAAAATAATAAAAATTATTTATATTTTATTATTTTTATTTTTATAAAGTAAAACAATTAAAAAGATATTATATTATTGCCGATAAAAGACTTCTAATTATCGTTAAAACCTTTAAAGAATTTAGGTATTATTTTATAGAAAACCTTTATTAAATTAAGATATATAAAAATTATAAAAGGTATATTCGCTTTTTTATTATCCGAAAATTAATAAAACGATAATAACGATACGCAAAAAAAATAATAAAATATAATTTCGTTATTATTTATTAACAATATTAAGAATAATGAAATAAAGGTTTTTAATAAACAAACAAATTTTTAAAAAAATTAATTAAAGTTAATTATTAAAATTTTAAGATTTTAATAAAAATATATTTTTAAATACCAAAACTATTACGATTAAGACAATATTATTTAATCTATAAAAAGAATGTAATAATATAATATTAACCTAGTTTAATATTAAAAGATAAATACAACTCAGGTTATGAAAACATAATGAAAAATAGTAATATAAAAATATTTAAATATTTATTATATCAATATCTTGAAATATAGAAAACTAGAAAACAAATATAATGAATTTATTGTTTTCTTAAAATAAAATTAATAATATAAAGGATCTTACTATAATACGATTTCTATAATAGAGTTAAAAAATAACGATATAAACTTTATAAAAATTATAATTATTACTAATTTCCTTATAATTATAAAACTTTATTATTTATTTTTATTATAGAAATCCTTTCATAAAAGAATTTAATTAAGGATATATATTATAATAATATATTTATAATAATTAATCAATTTAAAAGGTTTTCATAATATTTTATTATTAAATTAGGACGGAGAGAATTGGTCCTGATTAGTGCATATTCGAAAAGCGTATCACGAATAAGCCCAGGGTTCTAAAGATAATAAAGGCAACGCAAACTATATTCTAGTATTAAAACCAATCCAAAAACAAAACTATAAAAAAAAAAAATAATATTCTTAAAATTACGCCCGGTAAAAAAAAACCGCTAAAAATATATAATAGGTACTAACTAACCGATCAGTTAAGCTATATATTCAGCTCCGCACCTTATTCTATTTTAACCCTTCTTTTCTAAGATAAAATTATCCTTAATTTATCTTAAAAAACAACTAAATAAAAACTTGACGTAATTAACTACCAACTCTATAAAATATATATAAAACCTATTAATTAATTTAATTAACGCTTATACGGCTTATTTTTCAACTTTTTTAATTTAAACTTTATCTATTACGTTTAGCCAAATCCTTACGCTATTTAACTTTCTCTCTTTTCCTCTATACCTTATCCTTTTCTTCCTACTTAACGATCGAAGCCTTATATTTGAGCCAACTAGGCCAACCTTAAAAGAAATATAATTCCGGTCGCTATACCATTATCTTATAAATATCTCCCACCTATTTATACGGTATATTATATCCGGCCTTTCACTATTACTTATATTCGTTAATCATTTACGCCTGGTCGAAATTTATACTTCGGCTTAAGGGTAAACTTAAAAGGTTATATCGGTAATATATATTTAAAACGAATAAGTTATAAAAAAGCATCGAAATTACGGTAATTCGTAAAGTTAACCTCTTAAAATCTTCTTTTTCCTAATTAAAGGAAATTAAACTTAATTATCGATCAACTTTAAAATTTAAATCTTTACCAATATCTGGCTTTTTATTATTATCGCTAAAGGAAAACAAAAACTTATTAAGTTATAATCCTGCAGGCCTAAAAATATCGTCCTTTTTTTAATTTAAGTTCAAAATAGCTTTTAATCATTTTTCCATATTATTTTACATAACGATTTTCTTAAATAATATAAACTTACTTTATTAATCTAGGTCGCGAATAATAAAATAAAACGCATAAATTACTTATAAACCGCAAATCTAAAATATATTTTAGGACGGTTTATCAACGATCGCTATATATACAAACGGGTTACCGAAAACTAAATCCTTTCAAACTTTTCGATATTTTTATAAAAATAACTTAATACGTTTTTCGAACAAGCAAATATTAAAAAGCATAATAATTCTTTTTAATTGAATATATAACGTACTAATTTAATAACTTCTTTTTTTATTACCGATTAATATTTTAACTTAAGTAATAAATTAAACGTATTTAAAATTATAAGCCCGGACCGTTTTTTTTATTTTACTAAAAATAATAACAACTTAACCCTTATTAATTACCCTTTCGGCTTCTAAAATAACAGTTATAATTCCGAATACAGTATATATAATAATTATTTAAATAATAACAATAAAATATTAAAATTATAAATACTCCCCGTCTTACATAATCATAAAAACCTACCACAATCCGGCCGACACCGTATCATTCCAAAATATATCGGACCATAAAAAAATAAAATAACCTTTCGCCATAAACGGCTACCACCTTTATTTTACAAAGCAATAAAATTAGATTAATATAAAGCTCCGAAGGTAATATTATAAAAAAATAAAAGCTACAACTTCCATTATACATCTTACGTAATAGGCGGTCCATATTATCGATATCCCATATAAATATATTAACAAACTAACTAAAATTTTTAAAACATAAGATATTCAACTTCTTAAATCCCTTATCTTCACCCTATATAATACGTTTCTTAAAAAATAACATCATAACTAATATTAAGCTAATCAAAATATACAGGTACAAATAAAACGATATATAATAACTAAAAGCAATGATAATAAATAAAAATAATATATAATATAGAGGTATATATAAATATAAGTATATTTATATCTAAATACAGATATATAAAAAAATAAATATATTATAAATATTAAATTATATATATACAAAAGTTCGTTAAAAAATAATACTAAATTATATAAACAACTAATTAAATATACACAAAATCAATACACTAAATTTTACCATAAAAGACGTATACGCTAAAAAAATTCGTAATAATTTTATCCGATATTATATAAAAAAGAATATAATCATCGGTACGTTTCTTTAATTAATTATACAATCATTTCTGCACCCACACTTCTTTTACAACCTTCTCCCCACAAATTACACCAAGTTCTCCCTTCCAACCACATCCATTCTCAAAACCTAACACAGACCCAAATTATTCCCATCGTTTTAATCAATATTATCATAAATTCCCGCAAATTATCAAACCTACGTAGCACCCAAAGTTCTCGTAAAAATATAAACCTAAATAAATTTATTAATTTTATAAAAAAAATTATTCATTAAAAAACATTCCGGACTAGGTACCAAGTTATTAAATTTTAATAATATTAAGCCCGTTAATCGCGGGATTAAACAAAATATATATAAGTTCGAACATATTTTTATTTAACGTCGTAAAATATTATTTATATTAAATACGACCATATTTTTTAAACCTGGAATTTATCGTATCGATAAAACTTTAATTATTAATCAAAATATTAAACCTTTATATAACCTTAATAATATCCGTACATTTTAAAATTTAATATATCGCCGAATATTTATTTACGAATTATTTTTTTTCTTTTAATACAAATTCCGTAATATAATATTTAATTAAAATACCTTATTATTTAAAATACCGGTTATAAATAATTTATAGTTTTTTTAAATTTTACCCTTTTTAATATACATTATCGTTACTTAGAATAATAAAAATTTTTAATACCTAACTTAATCCTAAATATTATTAAACAAATAACCGGTAACCGCTAATTAATATTAATTATACTTTTATTTTTTAAAATACTTTAATTTTATAATATTATTTCGGGGTTTTTATTAAGAGTTTCGATTATTTTAACAAATCCGTATATTATTAATCGGTTTTTTAAAATTATTTTTAAGTATTAAAATATTACGCCTTTTTAACTTTTAAATCGGACGTTAACAAAAATTAATTTAATTTTAAAATAATTAAAATATTATATATTACGTAACGTTTAAAGATATTAAAATAAATATTTTTTATCTTTTATAACATTTTTAATAAGTTTTTATTAATAAATATAAAATATTCGGGGTCATATTTATTAATTTAATTAATAATTTAATTACTGGTTAATATATATAACAACGAATTGAAAATAAAAACTTTTAAATAACTGTAAATATTTAATTTAATATAATTATTATATTTTAAAACGAAAATAAAAAGTTACCGTTTTATTTTATATACGTAGAAAAATTTCGGGCTAAAATTACGGATCCTTTTATATTTTTATTTAATAAAAACTTTCGGTATATTATTAACTTATTTATTGAAGTTTTTAAAATATTTAATATTGTTCCGTATAAACTGTAAAAACTATAATATAAAATAGTAATATAATTCGATTAATATAATATATATTTATTCTTTAAATATTAATTAATTCCGGAATTTTAAATTTTTTTTATAATAATTATATTAAATTTATTAAAAATTATAATTATATATTCCAAAATAATCGATTCAAAAACTTTAAAGTAAATTATAAACGGTTATTATAAATTAAAAAAATATTCGTAACGATATTTACCCGATTATAAGAATATTCGATAAAAATTATTTTCGGAATAAAATTAACAAATATATTTCGAATTTTTAATACCGGATGAATATAATTAAACGTATTAATTATAAATAAATTATAATAAATATCGTATAATATAATAATAAATACGGTAATAATAAGGTATAATAAAATTCTTATATTTTAATTTTTTACAATTAATTATAATAACCTTTTTTATTATTTTAATCCGTTTATCTCCGGTATATTACTATCGTTTACGATTACGTAATTTTTAAATTAACTATTAAATATTTATATTTTATTATTTATTTTCATAAATTTTAAAACTTTAAATTATCAATTTTTTAATAATTTAATATTAATAATGTTTAAAATATTTAACGTTTTGTCGCTAAATTATTTAATAAATAATTTCTTTTAATTATTTTTTTATAAATTAATTTAAAATATTAATAAAAAAACCTTTATAATTTTGTTTTATTAATTTCTTTTAAATGATAAATACCTAATTTAATAATATTTAAGCTTTATATTTTTAAATATATTTATTTATCGAAACGTATTATATAATAATATTAAATTATTTATTTTTAAAAGTTTATTTTTTAATTTGTTTTTATTTTTTTAATTTACAAATTTAATAATTTTATAATGTTCATTAATAATAACTTTAATAACTTTAAATATGTCCTTAACTTTTCTTTCCAAAAATCAAATCCTTTAAATAATCCAATTTCTTTTCAAGATATTAAAGTTTTATATTATAATTTTCCATATCTGCAGCATTATTTCGATCTGTAAAAGCATTTTTTATCAGTGTAGCAATTTATACGGGCTTAGGCCGTAACTTTTTATAAAGGTGTTGTCGGCGAAGACCATTTTAGGTAAAAACTTAACCCATTTTTTACCGGTATTATGCGTTATTTTCATTAAACCTTTAACGATCGTAACGTATTTTTTTTAATTAAACCTTATTACCAAACGGTATAGGTAATTACGGCTTTTCGTTAAATCTCGAATATATTATAAACTTTCATTATTTCGCCTTTATTTTTAAAATTTTTATTTATTTTAATTTTAATTAAAATACCGTATCGATAAAAGATATATTTATCCAAAAACTTTTTAATTATTATTAACGTAATAAAACGTAAAGCTTTAATTTTTAAATAATTAAATAATTTGTACTTCGTTTTAACCGTAACTTTATAAATGTTATCGTTAGGCATAAATTAAATATTAATTATTTAAATAATATTTATATTAATAAATTACGAAAAGTTATAACTTTTTTCGAACCGTTAATTAATTATCTTTTAATATTTTATATACGTTTATATCATTTTTCGAATATAGCTAAATATTTCGCGTTAATAATAAAAAGCTGTTATATAACGATAAATTAAGTTTTGTTCCTTATAATTAAAACTTTTATAATATTATTTAATTACCGTAAATTATTTTCGTTTAATATAAACAACTTTACGGTTACCATATCGCTTATTCGCTTTATGCCATAACATACCGTCCTAAATAAAATAATTTAACGCTTTAATTTTAAAAAGGGCTTTTTTTTTATTATAACTTTACGTAATTGATTAGGAAAATTTAATACTGTAAAAAATTTAATATATTTTTATAAATTTTTAAATTAGTTTTTAATAAAAGGTTGTTATTTATCCGTTTTAATAAAAATTAAAGTTATGCGGGTTAAAATAAGGTTAAACCGAATAATATTTAATTAAATATTAATAAAATTATCGACTTTTTCTTTTTTATTAATCGTTTAATACGTTAAAAGCTTTAAGCAGCTTTCGGAATAACTTATCGGCACTTACATTTCTTTTACCAAAAATATATTTAATTTCGAAATTAAATATCTTTATTTAAGTAACGTAACGTGTAAATAAAATGTTAAACAAAAAGTTTATAGAATTATTAATTTAAATTATTAATACCTTAACGTCGGTTTTTAATACAAATCGAATTTCGTAAATATAATTTCGGAATCTTTTTAAAACTTTAAAAATAATTTAATATTTTAACTTATTAATATTATAATTTTATTGAATCTTTTTTTCAATATTATTAATTAATTAATTATAAATATATTTAAAGTTATTTTTATTTACGTTTATCCTTATAATAAGTTTGCTTATAATAAAATTATAATCCAAAATAATTAAAATCGAAATAATAATAATTACTTTTTTTATATTCATTATAACATGCTTTTAATTAAATTTTTAAATAAAAGATTAATTTTCTCAGAATAAATATATCAAAGGTTCGATTTTAATAACAAAATATATAACGAAAATTCGGTAATAAATAACGATATTTAAAAAACTTTAACCTTAAAAACGTTTTTATATAACGGAATTTTTAAAATATTTTTTACTTTAACTATATCCGGTTACCGTTTATTCGTTTCGTAAAAAAATCCTATTATAACAGTTATCTTCTGGCACTATTAAAACTTTTTTATATTAATTAATATACCAGCAAGTTTATAGTTAAAAGAAATCTTATCTATATTAATAATATGCTTATATAAAAATCGCCGAATACCGGAAAAGATCTTTTTATCGTTATATTTTATCTTTAAGCCCTTAATACCGACGTGGTTAACAAATAGCCGGGCAATTTCGGGCATTAAATTATTAAAAATCCTCCTTATTATACGGAAGGAAAAAGGTGCAAAGTTAATAAACCTTATAAATATATTAATATATTTAAAGAATTCCTAAAAATGTCGCGAAAATAATAAAATCTTTACTGGCAAAAGTTAAAATAACCTAATCAGAATCGGAAAAAAATTTATTAAAATAATTAGCAAATATATAACAAAATCTATAAAATATTTATCGCAATTTTTTAATATAAAGGTATCGCGCAAAATAATAATATTCAGCTTCATCGCAAAATTAATTAATCGTAAACTATCATCTTTTTTTTCGAAAAAAAAAGTAAATATTTTTATATACGGCATAAAATTATTTCAATATTTTTTCGCTAGATACGTATCCGTAATATATTAATCAGCTTATTTTTAAAGTTAACCGGTATTATTATACCCTTAATTTGTTATACCTTATAAAAAATTATTCGAATTTTATAATTTAATATAACGTTCGATTTAATCTTATTATAATTCTATTAATTTTAAATGAAAATAAACTTTTTACAAAAAAACATTTTTTTAAATATAACCTTTTCGGTACGGTTAAACTTATCTCTAAATTAATTAAAACTAAATTTAACACTTTCTTTAATAAATTGGGTATTTTATAATACAATAATAAACCTAAAAAATAAAGTAATTAATAATATACCAAGTTTATTTTTTTTAATTAATAACTTTTTAAACCTTTTTAAATTTTTTAATTTTTTAATCCGGATTTCCGGATAATATTAATCCGTTTAATAACATATTATCGATTAAAATTATTTTCTTCCATTTTGACTTATATATCATATTAATCTATACGGTCCGCTTAGTATTAATTTAATTGCATATTTTCTTCCATAAAATTCTATATAAAACGTATACAAATTTTTATCGCTAAATTAACTTAAAATAATATCTTCTGATTTTTACTTATTACCTATAACCTCCGAAATTATTATAAAGTTTTATTTAATATATATATTATTAATCGAGAAAACGTAAAACTTTATAACGTATTCGTCCGTATTTTCGTTTATAAGCCTGCTTTCGCCAGTAAAACGGCCTACAATTTTACCGGCTATTCTTTTTCAAGCTTTTCATCGGCATAAATATTCCGGATAACTTTTGCAGCTTTAACTAAAAAAGTAATAATCTTTATTAAACCAAACTTAAAATTCCTTTCATTATTTTAAAGTTTATATTCAAAATTATCTTTAATTTAACTATAAAATTAAATCCCAGTATAAATAATTACGTAATATAATAATTATCAACAACAAATGAAAATGTAATTAATAATTAACCGATTAACCAAATAAACGGCTTAATTACATTTTCGAACAAAATTCTTTTTTAAAAAGTAAAATTCATAAAAATATACGCGTTTATCGTATTACTAATCCGTACCGCTTAACATATAATAAAATAATAACGCTAAATTTAACTCCGATATCGATAACTTTACTAATTAAGTTTTCGCCATCTCTATAACCTACTTTAATTACCAGTTTAAATAACGGAATAATATAGTTAATTAGGCTATATTATTAAACTAACAAAACCTTAATTTTCTTTTAACTTTCGGTTTTATATCCTATATCCATAATCAAAATTCTAAAAAGTTTTTTCGCTTTTAAAACCTCGGATCCTTGTATTTCGACTTTAATTATTTTAATCGTTTTTTTATTTTTACGATTAAATACCTCCAAAGTTTTAACAGCTATAAAGTTCTTAAAGACCTTACCAAAATCTGGACAGGCTTTAATTAATTCGGACTAAATAATTTCGAACTTTTTTTTAAAATTTTTTTCGGATTTTTTTTCTTAAAACTTAATAATATATTTATCGATTAAGCTTTTATAATTAAAAGCGTTATCCGTCTAAATAATATTATCCTTTTAAATAACGTTAATTTAAATACTAACCTTTATATCCTAAAATAAAGATTCTTTATATATTAATTTATTATTATCAGCTTTATTTCCTTTCGCATTTCCGGCCTTCTCTTTGTTTTTATTAATACGTTTAGTTATTATAACATTAATAAGTACAGCCGGTTAATCAAAGTCGTCGACCTCCACGGCAAGGATCTTTTTCAAATATCGAATATTTTTACTTTCGATAAAATTATTCCAGAACTAATTACGTAAAAATACTTTTTTATAAAATAAATTTCCGTTATTTTTAACGAAATATATTATATTAATCTCGGTTATACGGCCTTAATTAATATCGCGCTTTTATTGGCTTAACTTTAAAATTGTTATAAATTTCGGAATTTTAATAAGGCCAAATTAAATTACATTTTGATCGGAACTAAATAAACAGTTTTCTTCGCTTTAATAAATTTTGTTTTGCCGATTAAAATACTGCCTTTTTTTCTTAAACCGACCGGAAAAACCTAAAAAACCATAAATCTACTTTAAATTTTTCTTTTAAATTAAAATTCATTAATTAATAACCTAACTTTTTAAAATTTTTAAAAATTATATTATACTTATCGTAACCAAATCATTTAAAATGTTTTAAAAAATTATATATTTATTATTATCGAATAAAATTAATCCCATATTTTCTATATTTATAAATAAACCATATTTATATATATTATATCCAAAAATACGGGAAAATTAATAGATATTATTCTTAAAATTACTAAATTTTCCATTACAGCCTTAATATCCACCTTAATAACCTCCTTAATTACGGGAACCACCTTAGCTATAATAAAAACCATAATCGAATTTATTAAACTGGAAACTTATTATATTAATTAATAAATAGGCTTTATAATTACGAACCTAAAGTATTTTCTATTTTAACGGAACGTAATATTATAGAGTATAGGCAGCTTTTTAATTCCTTATTTTTTTAAAAAAAATTCGAAATTCTAGATTTATTATATTTAATTAATTTTTAAATCTTATAACGCGTTCGTAATTTCCAATACCTAATTAATCCAATTTAATAATAATTATAGTAAACAAAAACTTCCTTATTATTATTATTTAAATTACTAGGCCGAATAAAACCGATGCTTATTTTCTTAATCGATATCGAAATAGAGGTTCCTTTATTATCGCTTATATTTTTTATATTTAAAAATTGCAGCCTTATTTATGGCCCAATCTTTAATTAATATCGAAATATTATCGTAAATTATCGCGTACAAAAATAAGTTATATAAACAAATTATTAATAATTTCTTTTTAAAATAACCGGCTAATAACCTTTTTAATAAATTTTTAATATATTCGTTTTTATTAATTAACTGCTTTTTTTGTTTAATTTTTTCCAAAATATTTTTTATTTTAACGGTATACTTTAAGTAATAATCGTAAACCTAATTAAAATTATTCCGTTAAACTTATTTAATCAAAATTTTTAATCGATTTTTAACAATCCGAATTTATTTTAAAGCCTGCAGCTTAAAAGTTTTTAAAACGATTTTAATTATGTCGTTTTATTTAATTACTTTATTAATAATTACTTTAATTCGGGTTTTTATATTAATATTATCGGTTTAAAATAATAATTCGGTAAATATTTTAAATTTCGTAAATTTATATTTTTTATATAATTTAATAATTCCTTTAATTTAATTAATAATTTTAATATTTAAAAAGTAAAAATTCGGATAAGTTAATAAGTTTAAAAAAATTATAAAAAACGAAAACTTATTTATAATAAATATAAAAAAGTTATATTTAAATTAATCGGTTTACTCTAAAAATATAACGTTTAGTATAAATATTATAAACCTTATAAATAATTTTTAAAATTCGTATATTTATAAAATCTTTCGTTTTTTTAGTATCTTATTAATAATTTTAAAGATTACTTATATATTTAAATCTTTAACAAGTTTTAAAAATCCGATCGGATTATTTTAAAATTTAATTTTGTTAAATTTACTTTCGTAAAAATTATCCATTGATTAATATTAAACGGTTATATTTAAAGCAGGGTTTTAAATTTTCTTGGTAATAAGAAATTTTAATAATAATAATAGGCCGTATTATTTTCGGATTTAGCTGACAATTTTAAAAAACTTAAATAAATTTTTAGCAAATTTATTAAAATCTATTTTAAATTAATTAGAACTATTAATTTTAAAATTATTTGGATTTTAAAATATTACATTATTAAGAACACGTTTAAGTATAAAGTAAATAATTATCCGTAATAATTATTTTAAATATATTTTGCTTTTTTTTCGAACTTAAAAATTAAATAATTTTTTCCTTTTATTATCCGTCCGAATAATGTTATCTTAATTAATAATTTAATAATAATTTATATTAAATTATACTTTTTCTAATTTATTTATTAATATGGTTGTTATTAATTTAAATACTGTAATATTTAAGTTAGATAAAAAATAAATTTTAAATAATATTAATTAATAATAGCTAAATAAGTTATTACTTAATTAACATTATAAAAATTTAAAATATATTTTATAAATTTCTTTTTTAAAATTTACATTATATTAAAAAATATTATTCCTTATTTAATAATCTTTTTTCGTATACAATATAAATAACTTTATAACCTTATTCCTTTTTTTATTTATATTTATAACCCGGTTTATATCGTTAATTATATTATTATTTTATTTTATTTTAATTAATTAAAATCCGAATAAATACGTTATTAATAACGTAAGCTTAATTTATTCACCTTTATTAATTAAATTTCCTTTTTTATTTTGTTATCTAATTTTTCTCGAATTATATATATTATTCTTTTTAATTACGTAATCGGTTTAAAATTTAATTAACTAGGCCAGGTTCTGATACCGGTTACCGTCCGCGTTTATATTTTTTTTGCCGTTTTCCGAATAAAGTTATATTTTTAAATTAAATATCGTTCTTAAATAATTTAATAACTTTTCTATTAATCGGAAAAAAATTTTCGTTATTATCGTAATTATCGATCGTTTACCACAAGTCGTTATTAAATTTACATAATTATAATCGTAGTTATAATCGCACTTTTAATTAAAACTTTATCTTTTCCGTTTAATAAACGGAAATCGAAAGTTACTTCGGCAATTAACTAAAGCCAGTTTTTTTTTAATAACTAAATAAATTAAAACGAAAAGATTTGGTTCTAATTAATATATATTCGAAAAACGTATTACAAATAAGCCTAAGGTTTTAAAAATAATAAAAGTAACGTAAACTATATTCTGGTATTAAAACCAATATAAAAACAAAATTATAAAAGATAAATAATAATATTTTCGGGGTTGTGCCCGGCGAAAAGAACCGCTAGGAATATATAGTGGGTGCTGACTAACCGATCAGTAAGGCCATATGTCCAGCTCCGCACCCTGTTCTATTTTATCATTTAATGAAAATATTAATATAAAATAAATGATTTTTATTTTTCTAATATGAATTATTAATATATATTAATTTTAAATAAAAATATTATATTTATTTCTAAATTTTAATAAGTTTTATAATATAAATTAATTTAAATTATAGACTTTTTAATATTTTTTAAACTTTGAACCAATAATTAAATTAAAAAACTATTTTTAACGTAAATAATTGAAAATATTAATTATTACGAAAGTATTAAAACAACCTTAATAAATATAGATTTTGGATTTATTTTAAAGATTTATAAAAAATCTTTTTAAAAATGTTTAATTAATATTAAAATATCTTTAATATTAAAAAGAAAACTGTACACAAAAAAGAAATTTTAATTTATATATAATTAATTATGAAAATATTATAATTAAAAAAGGTTGAAAGAATTAATTTCTTTAAAGAACATATTTAAATTAAAAGATTTAAAAGGAATTTCGATTTTAAATATATAAATCCGTATAAAGTTATTAAACAAATATTAAAAAATCATTACGAATTAAAATTACCGTTTTAAGTTTAAACTTTATTTAATTCTGTAATTTTCTTTACTTAAATTCATACTATAAATTATTTAAATTTAAATGGAATAAAAAGAATTATAAATAATATATTAATATATAAAACAAAAAGATATTTAATACACCTTAGAAAAACGGGGTAAGTTAATATTAAATTAAATAAAAAAATATTTTGATTTTAAAAGTATTTCAGAATTTGTTAAAAATCCCATAAATATTTAACGCCTTTTAATTTTTTTTTAGCAACGCCGAAACTGCTAATAATTAGATTTTAATCTAACGCCGACTAATTAACGTTACTATCACCTAACTATTCGGCTGATTTAGCAGTCTGCATTAATGCAGTTATCTCGGTATCTGACCTTTCTTGTTCCTTTTTTAATCGCATTATTTCCTTTATATCTTCCGCATTTTAAATTCTCTAGCGAAGCATTTTAACTTCGCGTTAACGAAAAGCTTTTTCTGGCCGCGCAAACGAGCCAAACGCCCGAAAAGCGCGTTAAGTTATTACGGAATCTTAAGCAGTTCTTTTTCGGCTTCGCGTTATTTCAGCTCTAAACGGTTTTCCTTAGCAACGAGCTTATTATGTTCGTACTCGGAAAAAACTAAAAAGATTACAAGAACCTTTATATATAGTACAACGGAAGCACTTTAAAAAAATTGCAAATCTTTTTTCCAGCCTTGTAACGAAAACACGAAATGCTTAACGATATAACAAAACCAAAACGATCGACTCGTTCGGACAAAAAAAAGCGTTTATACGTTAACGAAGTTATCTCTTTTTAATACCGTTAGGTATATTATTAGCAAAAGAAAAGTAATATTAAAGAAAAAAAGTTTTATTTATCAAATAAATTACAAATAAATTAATCTTTAAGGAAAAAAATCTTAGTAAAAAAAGATCGTATTATAACTTAAAAAGCTTGGCAGTTTCTTTTATAATCGGAAGGTTAAAGAGGTAAATATGGATAAACTCATTATTACGTAATATTCTTAAAATAGCTTAATTAATTTTATTAGCTTAAAGTATTAAGCTTAAACAAATTATTAAAATTAAAAAAGGTTAAAATAATTTTATTAATAAAATTAACTAAGTTAATTATAACATTTTAAACTAAAAGATATATATATACTTACCATTTTTCTTATAATTTAAATAAATTATTAACTTATAATATAACTTAATTACTTAAATTATCTTTAGGTATTTGCGATTACGAAACGTAACTAAGTACCTATTGCTCAGATTTTACGATACGACTGTTAACATAAACCGTAAAATTTAGGTTTAATAGTTAGTTAAACTTCTAGCCGTTACAGTATAGTAACATTACATTAAATTTTCGATATAAAGTAAATAAACGCGGATTGCTAACCACCATCTAGCGTTTCTGTCGAAACTATTCATTTTTATATTATTCGAATAATTTATTTAAACATTCAAATCGTTCTTAAACATTCCGAACTTTTCGGACCAAGCTGCCTTCGAAGGCCCACATATTTAGGTATGGAAACGCAATTTTGATAAGATTCTTAAATTATTACTACCTTTTTCATTAAATCAAATTATTAAATATAATATCTTTTTATTTCCTTTTCTTTTTAAAGCTTAACGTTTTTTACGTATTTATAACCATCCGTTAAAAAGCCTGGTAATATATATATATAAATACATATTTATTAATCTTTTCAGGGTTTAAGCGATTACGGTTACCATTATACATAAATTTCGTAATTAATATTTGTTTTCGTTAAGTACGGAATTAGCGATCATATTAAACAAGTTTAATGCTAACTTTTTAAGGTAATTTCCCGTTAAAGTAATGCGGTTCCAAACTTTAAGTAACTTTTTAAGGCCTTTATACAGCTTTAAATATTATACGAAAGAGCCTTAACGGTTTTTAAAGCGGTCGAAATCGAAAATAACCTTCCGGCTATATTGTGGAAGTACATAAATATTTAGCCAACTCGTAATATTTCCGTAAATTGTCACAGAAAATAATATATTTCGTATCATAAAATTTAAAGTATAGCTATTTAATTAATATTAATAACTTGTTGTTATTATTTGTTTTTCTTAAGGAAATATAAGTAATTTTAATTGATTTTACGATAACGTTTTAAAATTTGTAATATTAATATCCAGGCGTTTTAAATTTAATTCCCACGGCAAATAACGGAACCGATATGTAAAACGTTAACTTTTAAAAAGGGCATTATTTCGTAAACGGGCTTCAAAATATTAAAAAAGAAATGTAATTATTTTTAAAAACTTAAATTATTGACGATTTTTATTACTTATAATAGCAATTTTTATGCGAATCGATAAGAACCGTAAAACCGCGAATTTTCGATAATTCTTTATTATAGCAGGGCGGACCGTGAAATTAACTAACGTTGTTTTATTTTATTTTTTTCATTAATTCAAGGTCGCGATATTTTATACTTTATTATATAATAACAAAAAGTAAAAAGGTTTTTTGTTTTCCGTCGTATATATATGCTTGTATATAACGAAAATGAGCAAGTTAAAGCTTTATAATTTAAAGGTTCGTAATTATAATTATTACTTTTTTTATCGTAAAAGCGAAATAGTTTTATAATTAACAATTAACGTATATTATTAAACTAAGGTAAAATAAATTTTAACCGATTTAACGATATTTTATATTAATAGGTAAAAGTTATATAAACCGTAAAAAACGCTTTAATAATACGATAAACGGGATCGATTTCGAAAACTTATACGTTATTTGCATTATTAAATATATATTAGTATAAAAGCTAAGAATTTTGCTTAAATCGTTACTTATAAAGGTTTTGAAAATTAATAAAAAAATTATTAAATAATTCGAAATAAAATGGCGTTTTTTATTAATATTAACAATTTTTTAATAAAAGCAGATTTAATTTGTTAATTAGATAAAAACTTTAAAGATACGGTTTTTTAACGTTATTAAATGTATTTAAAATTATTACGATTTTTTAATTGCTATAATTACCTTTTTTACCTTGAAATAATATTTATTATACATATCGTTTAGTTATTTTTACCGATAGCATTTTTGGGAGGAAAAGTATAATACGAATTTAGTTATTAAAAACCCTTTAAGTATTTTTTATGTTAATAATAAATGAACGAATTATTTGTAACAAAAGTTACCTTTACGAATTATGGATTAATAGGGTTCTTTTGTTATATCGTTAAATATAAGTAATTTCGTAAGATTTTTAACAAATTTTTAATATTGCGTTGCTAGCGAACGTAAGGCTTATAGTTGTGATTAAGGTGGCGTGTTAATAACCCTGTAATGCTGGGCATTTCGGACACGCAGTGGCGGCAGGAAGATTTATTAAGCCTTTCGGCGTCTTCGAAATGACTTCGGAGCTCGGCATTGTACGGCCTGGGCCTCTAAAATAGATAAAAATTACCCTGTTTCTCATAAAAAAGAGATGTAAAAGCGGGGATAGCGAGATGAGAAGGTGGTATTGCCAGAGTTAGGAAATTAGTGTTAGTTTTTTAGTTTTAGTTACGGTTTAGTTAGTTAGTTTTAAGGAAACTATTAACTAAACTAGACTTTTTTTAGTTAGTAAGTTTTAATTTAATTATTAAATAAATTAAAGAAATTAACTAAGAATTTTTTAATTACATATTATTTATAAATTTGTATATATATGATTAGAAAAAAAAACGATAAAAATAAATCAAGATTTATATTAAATAAAACTTTAATATATATTTAAGAAACTTAAATTTTTTAATAAATAAGAATTAATATACATTAATAAAAATTGATCTACATTGAAAAAAAGTTCTAGTAAATTATTAATAAATAGTAAAAACGATTAAGAACTAATATAAATAAATACGAATTAATATAAATTAACGTAAATAATAATAAGAAATATCAGTAAATAAGAAATAAATAAAAAACTAATATAAATTAATATATATTAACGAAAATTTAAAGAAAGTAATATGTAATGATAATATTACTAAATATATATATATATATTTAGGTAAATATATATTAATTAATACAAATTAATAACAGGTAATACAAATGATTTAAATGTACTGTAAATTTATTCGCATTAATTTAAACTAATATTAATTAATATACTTTTATTACTATGTTATTCCTTTGCGTTTATACCTATTTTATAAAAAGAAAATATAATCTTTAGTAATTTCGTTATAACTATGTATAATGCCTCTTTTCTTTTTCCTTTTTTTGAAATCTTTTGTATTTTTAAGTTTTTTAAACTAATAACAGCTCTTTTAATACTATCAAGATGTAGGTATCGTTCTAATTGAAGTTTGCGTTCGCTTTATATATTTATTCATTAATTAAAGAGCTATTTATCGAATATTCTATTGATATATAATTCTTTAAAATAAACGCCTTTATTTCGAATAACACTTTCTAAACTACCAGCCAGATTTTAGGTAATTCGGATTTCGAATATAATATTTCTTTTAAAGATTTAAAATATAATAAACCGGATTATAAGTTACTTAATAACGAAGTAATTAATATTTATATTTTTGTTAATTATTTATTTAATCAATCTTTATTACTAATTAATTTAAATTAAAACCGAATATAACTATTTTCTACATTACGTATATTTATTTAATTTCTTCTTTTATTCTTTTGTTAATTCTTTGATTTTTAGTATTTTAGCTTTTTATTTATTATTAATAATAAAATTCGAATAGATATAATTATAAAAGAATTAACAAAGTTAAAGAATTTCAAGCTTCGAACTTTTAACGCTATTATTAATACAAATATCTTAATATTGCTTAAAATAAATAAACAGAAAAAACTAAGTAAAAACGTAAATCTTTTAATATTTACTTGTACAGTAATTTAAATACATATATTGCTAATCGTTAAAAAAATCAAATCGTACCTTTAAACTTTTTTAACGTTACCGATAACCGAAAAAGAGCAAGGAATAATATTATACAAGATTTTAACGAAAACGAAATTTATAATAAAATATTAAATTTTATAATTAAAATAATCTCCCAATGGCTCAGTGGTCAGGAGCCTGGGAGTCTATTTCTCGCGCTCGCTGCCAGGCTTGGGCAACCTACAGCTTGCGACAGACAGTTGGTTCGAATCCAGCTTGGGATAACGTGCTTTGGATGGCGCCAAGCCTACTGCACGGACCATTGGGAGCTTCGGCTTCTGTTGTGTATGGCGACAACTGGAGTAGTTGGGGGCGTTGGAGCTAGCTGGGGCTAAGAGCTCTGGAACCAATCATAACATCGTGTACGTAATCGCTTATTTGTCACCGTGGTTTATGACCCCTATATAGTTTTTCATCCGGCGCGCCTGTGGGTACGGTTTTTGGAGGTGCTTTCCGGTCGCGGCATGTTTCTGGTCGTGCATGTATATATTGTGTGACTTCTTATCGGTGTCAGCTTGTATATAGCTAGATACTGAAATGGAGCAGGGTGCGGAACCGGACACATGGCCTGACTGATCG
This sequence comes from Monosporascus sp. CRB-9-2, assembly GCA_004155915.1. Taxonomy (NCBI): domain Eukaryota; kingdom Fungi; phylum Ascomycota; class Sordariomycetes; order Xylariales; genus Monosporascus; species Monosporascus sp. CRB-9-2. The sequence continues at coordinate 26,391 of QJOA01000515.1, read as the reverse complement.
GTTAGTCAGCACCCACTATGTATTTCTAGCGGTTCTTTTCGCCGGGCGCAACCCCGAGAACATCACTACTTATCAATTATAGTTTTGCTTTTGGACTGGGTTTAATACCAAAATATAGCTTGCGTTAGTTTTATTATGTTTTAAACCCTAAGCTTATTCGTCATACGTTTTTCGAATATGTATTAATTAAGATTAAATCTTTCCGTTTTAATATATTTAGCTATTGAAAAAAAAACTGGCTTTAATTAACTACTAAAATAATTTTCGATATTCGATTATTAAACGGAAAACATAAATTTTTAATTAAAAATGCAATTACGATGACGATTACGATTATATAAATTTAATAATAACTTACGGTAAATAACCGATAATTACGATAATAAGGTAATTTTTTAAATTAATAAAAAAGTTATTAAATTATTTAAATATAATATTTTATTTAGAAATATAACTTTATTCGGAAAACGGTAAAAGAATCTAAATACGGATAATAACTGGTATCGGAATTTGGCTTAATTAATTAAGTTTTAAATTAATTACGTTATTAAAAAAATGATATATATAATACGAAAGAAATTACGTAATAAAATAAAAATAAAAATTTAATTAATAAAGATTAAGAAGTTAAATTTACGTTATTAATAATATAATTATTCGAATTTTAATAAAATAAAATAAAATAAAACGATAATATAATTAACGATATAAACCGAATTATAAATATAGAAAAAAAAAGTTATAAAATTATTTATATTACGTACGAAAAAGATTATCAAATAAGAAATAATATTTTTTAAATATAATATAGAAATTTTAAAAAAATATCGTAAAATATATTTTAAATTTTCGTAACGTTAATTAAGTAATATTTTATTTAATTATTATTAAGTAATATTATTTAAATTTGATTTTTTTATTTAATTTAAATATTACGGTATTTAAATTAATAATAAAAATATTAATAAATAAATTAAAAAATACGGTTTAATATAAATTAATACTAAATTATTAATTAAAATAAAATTATTCGGACGGATAATAAAAAAAGCAAAGTATTTAACCTTAAAATTTTAAAGAAAGAAAAAAGTTTTTAAAATATTTATTACGGATAATTATTTACTTCATGCTTAAACGTATTTTTAATAAAATAATACTTTAAAATCCGAATGACTTTAAAATTAAAAATTTTAATAAATTTGTTAAAATTTTATTTAAGTTTTTTAAAATTATTACCTAAATCGAAAACTAATAGGGTTTATTATTATTATTAAAGTTTTACCTTAAATATAACCGTTTAATATTAACTAATAAATAATTTTTACGGAAATAAATTTAGCGAAATTGAACCTTAGAATAATCCGATCGGATTTTTAAAATTTATTAAAGATTTAAATACACAAATAATCCTTAAAATTATTATTAAAATATTAAAAAAAAGAAAAACTTTATAAAAATACGAATTTTTAAATTTATTTATAATGCTTATAATATTTATACCGGACGTCATATTTTTCGAAAAAACTAATTAACCCGAATATAAATTTTTAATATTTATTAATTTACCCGGATTCTTATTTTTTAAATATTAAAATTACGGATTAAATTTAAAAAATTATTAAATTATATAAAGAATATAAATTTACGAAATTTAAAATATTTATCCAATTATTATTTTAAGACGATAATATTAATAGAAAAAATTAAATTAAAATAATTATTAATAAAGTACCTCAATAAAATAATATAATTAAAATTATTTTAAAAGTTTTTAAATTATTACATTTAAAATAAATTCGAATTATTAAAGATTAATTAAAAATTTTAATTAAATAAGTTTAATAAAGTAACTTTAATTAAGTTTATAATTATTATTTGGAATATACGATTAAAATAAAAAACGTTTTAAAAAAAGTTAAGCAAAAAAAGTAATTAATTAATAAAAACGAATTTATTAAAAATCTATTAGAAAGATTATTAACCGGTTATTTTGAAAAAATTATTAATAATTTTTTTATACAGTTTAAGAATTTATACGTAATAATTTACGATAAGGTTTTAATATTAATTAAAAATTAGGTTATAAATAAGGTTATATTTTTTAAATATAAAGAACGTAAGCGATAATAAAAAGGCATTCGTTTCGATATCGACCAAAAAAAATGAATCGGTTTTATTCGGCTTAATAATTTAAATAATAGCAATAAGAAAGTTTCCGTTTACGATAATTATTATCGAATCGGATTAATTAGATATCGGAAATTATAAACGCGTTATAAAATTTAAAAATTAATTAAGTACGATAAATCTAGAATTTTAAGGGTTTTAAAAAGGAAATCAAAAATCGAAAAACCGTCCGTATTTTATAATATTACGTTCCGTTAATATAAAAGGCGTTTTAGGTTTGTAATTATAAAGACGATTTATTAATTAATATAATAAATTTTTAGCTTAATAAATTTAATCGTAATTTTTACCATAGCCGAAATAATTATTATAATTAAAAAAAATTATTAAGGTGAATATTAAGGCCGTAACGAATAATTTAATAACTTTAAACCTAATATTTATTAATTTTACTGTAACTTTAAATATAATATATATAAATATAATCTATTTATAAATATAAAAAATACGGAATTAATTTTATTTAACGATAATAAATATATAATTTTCTTTAAAACCTTAAATAATCGGATTACGTTAAATATAATATAATCTTTTTAAACTTTAAAACCTTAAGTTATTAATTAATAAATTTTAATATAAAATTGATTTTTAAAATAAATTTATAATTTTCTAGGTTTTTCCGGTCGATTTAAGGAAAAAATGCAATATTTTAATTGCCGAAATAAAATTTATCGAAACGAAAAAAACCGGTTATTTAGTTTTAATTAAACTATAACTTAATTTACTTTTATTAAACTTCCGAAATTTATAATTATTTTAAAGCCGAACCAATTTTACGGCGCTGATCGTCTCTAGGAGGCTGGGTAAAGTATTCTGTTGTTGTACGGAAAAAGAAGAAGGAAACTATTTCAAAGGCGCGGAGCACCTATACCTATATAACGTTATAGCTGCTTAATTAAGCCGTAACGTTAGTACCGTAATAGTAGCTCCCCTTTTTTAAGGTAATTATCTTTAATTGCCTATAAAAAAACTGTATAATATAAATTATTTTATTCCGGATTTAAACCGTAGGCCTTTTGTAACATGTTTATAGGTTTGGTACGTTATAAAGGTGGCGCTATGCGCGCGCCGTATAGACGACATATAACCGTTACAGGGATATTACGCAGAAATACGGGATAAAATACCGGGTCTGGAGACGGGTAATGATATCGTTACGTTACAGGCGTTATTAACGCGTATATAAATTCTGCCGCTACCTTTTATTACTTCCGTTATATAAATATTAAACGTTTCTCAAAACCTTTCCTATTTTTTTTTTCCAAAATCGTTATATTATTATTAAAATAATACCGTAACGTTTATTTTCCGTCCTTTTTTTGTTACTTTTTCGCCGGTTTCGATTACCGCTTTATACTATTTTTTGTTTTTATTGCGATATTTTTTTAACTTAATACCGTTTACGTTATATTCGTACGCGTTAAACGTTTTTATATAATATGTTTCCGTTATATTATCTTTAATTACGATTTTATTAAAAGTTATATGCCGGTATTCCGTTACCGTTTTACGTTTATTGCTATTAATAAATATATACTTTGTATTAAACGTCGAAAAATTTATTAATTTGTAAATTTTAATGCGTTATAATATTATTTTTATACCGCCGTAACGTATCCGTATCGTTAACTTTATAATATTTAACCGGCGGAAAACGTTTAAAGTAATTTTTAAAATTTTTAAATTTTATTCGATTAAGTCAATTTTTATTTTAATATTAACCGTAATATTAATAATGACGTTATTCTTAACGCGGACGGTAATAAGGTTTATAAATATAATAATAATTTCCGTTCCGAAATTTATAACGTAATTTTTTGCCTATATACCGTTTTCGAAGCGGTTAAAAATATGTATCGTTCTGCTTTCGGTATAACGAGTATTGAAAAAAAGATTAGTTTTATTTTATAATTTTAGTTACGTTATTAATATCCTTTTTAAAACCGTATTATCGATTATTCCGCTGAGGTAATTATTTACCGTACTTTTATATAAATATATTATTTCTGCTTTATTAATAATGCTCTAAATATACCGTAATATATACGCCATAATATCGTACCGTTAACGTAATATTATTAAATTAACGTTTAAATTAATTTTTAAAAAAAGGCGATTGAAAAGTGTTTGGTACCTGGTAACGAAAAGTATTAATTATAGGTTTTAATTAAACGCATTTTTAAAAACGAAATATTCGTCATAATTATTCTGGGCCTGGGTTTTATGTAAGCGGCTGTCGATATAGCGTTATTTCTTTTATACTTTAACGATTTTTAATTGTTTATAAGTTGTTATTACGTTATATTCTTTTTTATAATTAAGTTACGTAATTATCGCGTTATTATTGTTTTGAGATGTTATTATTTTATCGCTTCGTTTATAATTCCGGTATTTATAATATTAATAAAATTTATATTCGTAATTTTTTTTTTTTTTTTTTTTTTTTTTGTAATTTAATAAATTATGGTAATTATCGTATTATTACCGCCGCGTCGGCTAAATAAAATCTTTTTATCTTTTTTACGCTCTTTTTACGAAAATTAAGTGTCTACGCTTTATATCCGGCCTTTTCCGTTTATTTTAACCATTTTTAATAATTTTATGTAAGGTTTTAAACTAGTAAAGGGGTTCCGGTTTGTTAAAAATATTTTTATAAAATTTTGTCATATCGGAATTGTAATTTTGCAGGTTTTTAACCGATTTTTAAATGGAACGGTATAAATATAATTATTTAACATTATATTAAAAGCCTTATCGAAAATCTTTAAAATTTAAGATTTTTTAAAATATTATTTAACGTCTTTTTAATTTTAATTATCCGTAACAATAATACCTTCCATACGCGTATCCCACTTTTTGTTAACGCTTTTTTAACCAAAAAGCCCTGATTTATAATGTTGGACCAGAAAGGTATGAAAAATTGGGAATAATTTATAATACGTTGATAACTATACGATAATGATTCGAAGGTATATTTTAATAATAACGAAAAAGCTTATTTATTTATTATTAAACTTATTATTAAATTTGCTGGACTTTATATAACGTATATTTATATATATATATATATATATATATATATATTTAATAAAAATATTAATATCGAAACGGTATCGGTTTGCTTACTTTATATATTTATTTTATAATTCCGTTATTAAAGTTTTAACTTCTTTAAAATTTCGTTTTAATTTATTCGTATAATATATTATATTATTATATTTATTTTGTTACTGTCGGCAATTGGTGCTTTCAAGTGCTACCGGCTGCTGGGCTTTGTTCAGGCTAGGCAGCAGAATGCTGCCTGGGACAGCCTTTGTCCACTGATAATCCTTTGTCACCTAATCGTGTATGTAAGGGCGATTGCCCACGGACTAGATTAGTCCTTTCCTAGAACTTAAAGAACTAACACAGAGCAATTACGCCAGATTCCTGCATTCGATTACTGTAACTGCTGATATGGTAGCATTTTTTGGTTGATTGGCAACCGTAATATGTTATACGAAATGATTAATTGCAGACTAAAAGCTAAGTTAATAAAAAAAGCATAAGATTTAAAAAAAAAGCCGTTTAGCTAACGATTTAAAAAAAAGTTAAATAATAATTGGCGATGGCAAAAAAACGTAAAATTTTTAAAAAGTTTCCCGTTAAATAAATTAGTAACTTATTCGATAACGGTTTCGTTTTTAAAGGACGGAAGCATATAAACGATAACCCTTTTCCTTTTCCTTATTCCGAACCTTTATGCGATTAAAAAGTTTTTTAAAAAAAAAATTTTATAATAAAAGAAAGCAGGCGGAAAAATAAAAGGCATTTTTAATAAAAAATAACTCGTCGCCTTAATAATAAAGGTTAAAGATAAACTTAAAAAAGTTTAAAACTTTAATCCAGAAATAATATATCGAAATAAATTTAAATAAGTTTTATACGTTTTTAAATATTAATATAAATAGGATTAAATAGGACGTTAAAGTACGGAAAGATAAATATTAATAAGTTAAAGATAAGGTTAAAGATATAAAGCTTTAAAACTAAAAGATTAACGAAATAATGTTATGATTAAACGACGTAATGATAAAATTTTTAAATATATTCGGAAATAAAGCAATGCGAAGTTTTAAAAGCTTACGTAATACAAATACGTAATTAAAGGTGTCGTAAAACGTTTTGTTTAAAGTTAAGGCGAATAGCTTATAAAAAGTATTTATCGTATTAGAAAGCGATATGGAAAAGATTAACCCCTTAAAAGAAGGCGAAAAAAAATCCAGAAGGTAATTTATTAAAAAACCTAACTTTCGAAAAAAGAAAAGAGTAAAAAGGTAAAGTTACCGTTTAAGAAAAAAAAAGTAGCTTACGGAAATTTTAATAGTTTAGATAACTTATTTTCTTTATCATTTTTTTTTAGGGTTATTTAAGGATTTACCGAAACGACGGAAAAAATATTACGGTTTTTTCAGCAGCTTTTCCGGCTCCAGTTTTAATAACTTAAATAGCTTTAACGAATTAGGTGTCCGTTTAAAAAAACGGAAGAAAAACTTTAAAAAGTTTAATAACGATTCGAAATTCCGTTAAAAATGTTTCGATTTTTTTTAAATAAAAAGAATTATTTATTAAATTAGGTTAATTAAAAGCTTTAAAATAATACCTTTAATTTTGTATTAAAAAAGATTAGTTATAAAGACGGTATAAAATTAAAACAAATTAATTAATTACGTTTAACGAAAGTTATTATTAAAACTTACAAAAAGGCGTTTTTAAAGTTAATTATAGGTATTAAAAAAGGAATAAAAATATTAAAGATTTTACGGAAAATTTATATAATAATAAGTAAAACCTAGCAAAAGTTCTTTTGGAAGGAACTTAACAAGATTATATACGATAAAAAAAACCTTATGTAATTTATTACCAAATTTCAAAAATTATTTCGGGAAATAAAAAATTATAGTATAAAGTTTAAAACTAAAAAGTATATTACCATGTTTTTTATTATTATAAAGAACTGCGCTGGCAGCTGGTATAAAACGATATAATTAATGCTTAAATAAACGGATTATTTTTTTTAGCAATTAATCGACGATTTTAATAATAAGTTTTATAACCGTATTAACAAAAAGAAAAATAACGGATAATTTTATAACGCTTAAAGAAATAAAGGTAAAAAAAATAATAATAATTCCCGAAATAATAAGCCCGTATAAAATAAAAACGGAAAGCCATTTTATTTTAACTGTAACAAGTACGGATACTTAGCGAAAAACTGCTCCGAACCCTAGAAAGAGAAGAATAACAAAGGTAAAAAAAGGAAGCAAGGCCGAAATGGAGGCAGAAGTCAGGGTAATAATAACCAAAGCAATAGCTTTCGCAACATCCGTAACAACGTTTGCGGTGGTGGACCGGATAAAGAGCAATTTATCCCTAAAGGCCTGGGAAACTTGTACCGTTTTAGTAAAGGAACATTTAACGCCTATATTAATAAATAATAGCTTTAAGACCTTATATAATGGTACGATAAGGTAATTTAGGAATTAGCTATAGTAATTGATGTTATTAAAATTATAGCGCTTGAATGCTTTAAAGCAGTGGTTATAATAATTAACTGCCTTAAAGCTTTAGTAACTAACTGCTTTAAAACTTTAATGATCGAAAGCTTTAAAGCGACCGTTATAGATAACGCTGGCGAAACGTTTTAAAAGGTAGCTATAGTAATTGAATGCTTTAAGGCTATAACGGTTAAAAGCCTTAAGGCAGTTGTTATAGGTAATGCCATGCTGTTATATATCCATTTATTTATGGAAAATAATAAAAATAAGTTACTTTAAGATTTAAAAACGAACGTTAATATTACGAATAATATTAAAAATTTCGAAAAAAATTCGGTTTTAAATATTAAAAATAAGGGAATCCATATTATAATAAATAAAGGACCTAATATTGCCACTGCCGTTAAGATAATAAAGTAACCCTTAAAAGGGCCCCGTAAAGAAAATAACGAAATTATGATAAAATATATATTATATATTAACGATTTCCTTTTAAAAATATTTTTTGGAAAAATATATTATAAAAAGGAAGGTTACTTAAATAAAAATACCTTCATAAACCCTAACAAGTTTTAATTAACGATAATTAACGTACTTTAAAAAGGCTTCTTTTTATAACTTTATAAAAAGCCGGAAGTTATTATTAAGATCCCGGAATTAACGAACGATAAAAACTATTAATAAAGATACGGATTAAAAAAGGTACTTAATAAGGACGATGGTAACCTAAAAAAAGTGCTTATTAACGCTTTTAAAAATAAAAAAGTTCGTATAACGAACAAAATAATAAAGAAAATTATCCTTTAGTACCGCCGTCTTTATTACCCCAGTATAGAACGATTAATTTAAATTATTAAAAAATTTACGGGAATAAACCTAAACCTTAACGAAATAAAAACGTTATTTTATATAGCGTATAACGAAAAAAAGATACGAAAGATTTTATTTACAAACCTTTAATAACGGAAATAATAAAAAAAAAAATTATTTAGTATAATATAAGCTTAATTAAACCCGTTAATATTAAAAACAACAATTATTTCGGTTTTATTATAAATATTTTTTACGTTATAAAAGATATTATTTATTTAAAATTAAAAACGAAATATAACAAAGCTGATACGCTTATATTATACGGATAATTAAACGTTTAAAAGCAACTAAAAACAAAAAAGTATAAACCTTACGCCTAAACGGCAGCAAAAAATTTGGTATAAATATAATCGAAAAGTTTTACGCAATTAAAGGTATTAAATTAATAATTTCCAGCTTTTATAACCAATACCAGAACGGAATTACGAAAAAAGGTATTTAATTTTTACAAAACGAAGCTCGTATAACTTTAACCCAAATAAAAATCCTGATATATTTCTAAAGCTTAATAATAAAAGTTATAATATATATAATTAATAGGATTAAATAATTTATAATAAAAAATATAATATTAATTAAATACTTTGAAAACGTATTCGAACTTAATAAGTTACATAAGCTTAATAATAATTACCTTCGAATTTTCGGTAACAGGTATATAATTCTAATTAATCAGAACTATAAAACTAAAGCAAAAAAGTTAGTAGCTTATAGAATAAAGGGCATATTATTAAGCTATTAAAAAATACATAATTATAAAATATAGCTTTTAAAAGGCGGTAAATTATTTATAATATTATATGTTATAATTTATAAAAACCTGGAAAAGTTAAAGTAACCTCCCGACCCTAAAAACATTATTCGATCGTTTTTATAGCCCGTACAAAAACGCTTAAGATATCGTTAGAGATAAAAAAGTATCGAAATAAAAAACAAGAACGATAACGTTATTTCGAAGGACGATACGGACCAAGAAACCAAGCAAATCAAACGTAAAAAGGGATAACCGAAAAAGATAATTTCCAAGCTATATACCCTGGAGGCCCCAGACGAAGCCCCTAAATTAATGCGCGAATTAAAGCTAGCTTTATTCCAAAAGGGCGAAAATGGCGATAAAAACCTACATACCTTTTATTTTATCCCAGACGTCGACGACGACAACTTTTTTAAAAGTTACGGAAACGCCGATTAGGTTATCCGGAACATTTACGAATACTAGCAAATAGTTAATATGCTAAAGGATAAATACGATAACATTTTTAAATTTAAAAACTTAAAAAATATTAACCTAAGCAAATTATTTACTACTTACAAGTTATTTGCAGCAATAAATAACGGTCCGTCCTTAAAGGAAGTTATAAAGAGCTTAAAACGAAAAATATAACTTAAAACAATTTTTACGGAAATTAAAAAAAACCTTTTACGTAAAACTTTTAAATTTACGCCTTTTAATAAAAAAGCCCATAAACACTTTATTAATGCCAAATAAATATTAAAAAAATATATATTTATAAAAAAACTAAATAAATACAAAGTACGTATTTACGCAAAAAAATTCACATAACGAAAAGGAATTAATTATAATAAAATAATAACGAATATAGCAAAAATTATATACTAAAAAATACTAATAACCCTAATTACTTATTTAAATTAACATATACTCCAGATTAACTTTATCGCTACGTACCTAAACGGTAAACTAAAAAAAGAATTTACATAAAGCAATTCCTTATATTAAAAAGATATTTCGATACGTACCCAAAAAACGGAAAAACGTACCGTTTCTCCCCTAAAAAAATTATCAAGTTAATAAACTTACTATACGGCCTAAAACAGGCCGAAATTACTTAACAAAAAAAAATTAAAAAAATATTTACAAAATTAAATTTCCACTTATTAATTTCGGATAATATAATTTATTATAACCCCAAAACCGGATATATTATCGCCTTCTACGTTAATAACTTTTTACTTTTTAAAACTAATAAATAATAACTTTAAAACGTTATTAAAAAAATCGTTAAAAACGTTTTTTTTAAAAATTTAAAAAACGTAAATTAATACCTAAATTTACGAATTATCCGTTTCTTACCGACTGGTAATATTAAGCTAAATTAATAATAATATATTAAAAAATTATTAAAATTAATTAAATTAAACAAAATATGAAAAAAACTTATATTATTCGTTAAAGATTATTTAAAATATGTTATTAAATACGAAACTAAAGTTAATAAAAAAACATATTCGAATATATAAATTTAATAAAAAGATTTAACTTTTTAAATTACATTAATAAACCGGATATAACGTTTATAACCTTAATTTAGGTTAAGTTTATAAGTAATTTATTACTTAAATATTAAAAATATATCAAAAAATTATTACGTTACCTAAACGGTACGGCGAATTTATTTTTTCGGTATAAAAAATTATAACGAAAATTTCCGTATTAAAAATATAATAATTTAAAGTTATTCGGAATAATAAATATAAGCTTTATAAATAATTAAAAATTAATAAAGTTTATTATAAAATATGTATTTTTTATAATTAAAACGCCCTTATTTTAAATTTTAAAATTATAAAACGTTATTACGAAATATATTATAAAAATAAAGTATATAAATACAAAAATAGCTGTAATAAAAGTAATAAAAATTAGGAATTTTTTAACAAAATTAAAGTTTATATTTAAAGGTTTTATTTTTATCTTAAAAGATAATATAAAAGCATTTAAATAAGTAAAAAAAATATAAATGTTACGAAAAAAACGTTATATTAAAGTTAAATATTATTATATACAATAGGAAATAAAAATAAGAAATATTAGTTTTTAATACGTGGAAAATAAAGATAACCTTATAAACGGGCTTACGAAATTATTTAATAAAACGGATTTTAAGCGGTTCGTACGGGACCTGGGACTTGAGAAAATACGAAACTAAGGTTTAATCCTTATATAGATTAGTTATTTTTAGATTTGATTTTAAACTTTTCGGATTTTCCAGCCGCAGTTATCTGACGTAAGAGGGCGTGTCGGCAATTGATGCTTTTAGGTGCTACCGGCTGGTGGGCTTTGTTTAGGCTAGGCAGCAGAATGCTGCCTGGGATAGCCTTTGTTCACTGATGATCCTTTGCCACCCAATCGTGTATATAAGGGCGATTGCCCACGGACTAGATTAGTCCTTTCCTAGAACTTAGAGAACCAACATAGAGCAATTACGCCAGATTCCTGCATTCGATCACTGTAACTGCTGACAGTTACGGTATTATTTTAAAGGCGTCCGCCGAAAGTAATAACTTCGTACTTATAATAAGGTAAAAACCGTAATTAATAAAAAATGGTAATACGTTAATAATTTCCGATATATAATTATTATTAACGAATTTAATTAAAAGATGTTAATTTATTTAATTATTTTAATAAAAAAATAATAATTTCGGAAATATTATTTTATTATTATGTTAATTATTTCGGTTTGGCCGTCGGTTTATAAATAATATGCTATTAAAATATAAAATCTAATATTTAAAGATTAATTTAATTTTTTTTAGAACGTAAAAATAAATTACGTATTTTAATCGGATATTATCGTAATTAGAATATTATATAAGTAATATATATTAAAAACGAAAACGTTAGCTAAATTCTTTATAAATATATTTGTTACGGATATAAAGTAACGTATTTTTATAAGGCGGTCGATAATTATAAAAACATATTTATAAATATGCCCGAACTTTTTATAAGAGAAAAAAAGGCCGACGTAATTTATCGATATATTATTTTATGGGCGGAACGGTACCGGTAAGAAATTAAGAAAATTTGTTGGCGACGTTTTAAACGTTTTAATACGACGGTAAAGGTAATAATTTTATATAAACGTAATTACGTTTCGGAATAAACGTGGCCAATAATAGTTTTGCCGTAATAAATCGTACGTTTTAAAAGATCCAGGATATTCCGTAAATACGGCGTTATAATTACGGTAAATTATCTAAAGTTTAAAGGTATTGTTATTAAGTATAAATAACCTATTTCGGACGTAAATACGTTTTTATACGGCTTTATAATCGGCTTTCGTAACTTTAAACGTTTTATGGATACCTTATTTAAAACGTTTATAATCCGAGTTTATTAACGTTATCAGGATATCGTTAATTAGCGTTAACGATTTATAAATATTATTTATTAATACGTTTATTAATTGGTTAATATTAATAATATACGTTTTTAAAAACGGTATTTACCGATCGAATAAAAATATCGTTTTATATCGGTATATTATTTTATCGTTAACTGTATTATTATAATTTATCGGTTATGCGCCGAGTTAACGAAATAGGACGTTTAAAATTATAACTTTCGTTTTTAGTTTATAAATCATTCAAAATCGAAAATTATTAGAAAATTCGAATTAACGGATTTAATATTAATTTAAAAACTTTATAATAACAAAATGTTAAAAGTTTTTATAATTAATAATAACTTTTATAAAACTTTCGGTTCTTTATAATTCCGGACCCCATTTTTCGAATCTTTTAATAATAATTAATAATTTCTTATTATAAACTTTATAATTATATTTTATAAGCTTATATTTAACGGAAAAAAGGTAACCGGTTATAAAATATTTTACGTATTATATTGCAAAAAAACTTTTTTTAAGGCTTAATTAAAGGCGTTAATTTTTAAAATTATTTGGCGTCAGAAGTCGTAATAAACTAATATTAAGGTTATCGAAAATGTATTTTTTAATTATTAAAATACCGTTTGTACGTTATTTAAAAATAAGTTAATTTATTTAACTTTATTTACTAAAACGGTAAAAGGTTTAACGATTAACGAAAAACCTTTTATAAATTAAAGGTAAAAATTTACAAAATCGAAAGACGTTATAATTTTTGTAACGTTCTGAAAACTTTTTATTCCTAAATAAGCTTTATTTTATCGGAATTTATAATAATACCGTTATTAAATATTATTAAATTTAAATATCGTATTCTCATAACGTTAAACTTGCATTTCCGGATATTTATCGTTAATCTTACATTAATAAGATAACCTAATAGTTTACGTATATAATCTTTATATTTATTTTTATTTTTATTATATTTTAAAATATCGTTAAAGCAAGTCGTAATATATTTATCCCAAAGATTAAAAAAAGTATAATTAATATAATATTAAAAAAAGTTCGAAACGTTATTTATTTCGAAATTTATTATTAAATATTTAAATAAGTCGAACCGGGTTATAAAAATTTTTAGTTTTTAATTTTTTAAAGTAATACGTAAACGGTTAAAAGCCGTAATAATATCGAACTTAATATATATTTATATTGCGTAAAAAACGTTTAAACTTTTGCGGATTAAAAAATTAAGTAACGGTTTTTTATTATAACGTTATTAAGGTTCCGGTAATTTCCGTAAATACGTATATCGCCCTTTAATTTTTTAACGAACAAAATAAAGGTTATTATAAAAGAATTTTTAGGGCGGATAAAACCTTTTTTTAGGTGATCGTCGATATATTTCCGTACTGCAAACAGTTCGTACGGGAATATAATCCCCGCCCGATTATATAGTAACGTTTAACCCGGAAATAATTCGATCTTATAATCGAAAGGTTGGTACAGTAATAAGGTATTAATATTATAAAGTTTAAACGTTTTTATTAAATCGTAATATTTAAATAATAACTTTTTTAAAATTTCGGTTATCGTTATAAATAATTTGCTGTCAAAATATTTTTATATATTTTTTTTCGGTTACGTAACGTAATTAAGGTATTTCGGTTATTTAATTATAAAAAGTTTATAACTTAAAAAATATAATATCCAGATTAATATTATCGTTTTATATAAAAATGTTACGAAAAACCGTATTAAATATTAATGACGTAATTTTATTAACGGAAAGCGGTTATAATAAAAAGGCGGCGATATCCCGTAAAACGTTCGTAAAGGAAAGAAATCTGGTTAAAGGTATAAAATCGATTATAACGTTTTTAAGGTAACAAAACGTTAGAAAGTTAATAACGTAAAAAAAACGTTTTTTAATCGGTATATTAAAATGCTAAATATAAAAAAATAAAGCAATACAGACAAAAAGCGAATTTATTAAGGCTAATAATAACGAAAATTCTAATATTGTTTTATAATCGATATATATTATATTTATAAATTAATCGATTAACGGATTATATTTACGCAATTAATGTAATCCGAAAATATTATTAAAACCGTTTAAAGGTTAACGATATAAAATAAATTTTTTATAACAAAATTTATATAAAATCGGAATATATATACAGAAATTGTAAAACCGATTATAATATTATCCGTTAACCTAAATTAGCAGGATTAAAAAATAAAATAAGAAAAAAGGTTATATTAATATATAAAATTATTATGAATAAATTTTAGAAACAAATAATTATAATTTATTATAAACCGCGTCGGTAATATATCGTTATTTGAAAATTATAATTAAAACGAAAATAAAAAAATATATTAAAACTTACAAAACGTATATATAAATAAAGTTTATTATTACTTTAATAATTTAATAAAAGCTTTTAGTTACGATTTATTCTAAAAGTTAATCTTTTTTTATTATAAATTACCAATATTATATAATAATGCCGTAAATAATACGTTTATATTAAAAGGTTACGGTTAACGGTTAAGGTAAATAATTTTTTTTTTCCGTAATATATATAAAAATTTAATTTACGTTAGCGTTATTTTTTTTTTCTTATTTAAAGATTTACGGGAACCGTTATTTTTAATACTTATATCGTTTAATTACATAAATTCGGATTTTAACGTTTTCGAACCGTTACCAAAACGTTATAATATTAAAATATTATTATTAAAAATTTTAAATATACGTTAACAAAAAATCCGGTTCATTATATTATTAAAAAAGTTTTTAAATAAACGTATTTATTTTATGTTATTTTCGGAATCCGGACATTATATTTATAAAATACAAGCTTTTTATAAGGTCTCGTTAACTTTTTATTATAACGTAATAACGCGTAAAACCGGTAATTATTGGCTTTAATTAATTAAACGTACGAAATTATTAATAAAATTAACAAACGCCGTTAATTTTTACTTTAAGGCCTAAAAGTTTTTATAAGTTTACGTTAGTATATCGACGGTAATATAAATTTGGTTTATAAATAATAATATATCTTTTACGTTACGGTAATTATATATTTACGTTTTAAGGTTTATAAAATATATTATTACGTTATTAACCTTATTACGTACGCGTAAATAAACGTTATCTTAAAATTATTAAGTAACGTATATAATATAATTCGTTAATAATAAATAGACGTTCCGATTAATAATAAATTTTAAATATACCAAAAAGCGTTAATCAATATATTTTGTTTAACGGATTATCTGGTTTTTAACGTTACCTTTAAAAACCGGGGGTTCCGAATTACGTAAACGTTAATTTTTCGTTATACCGAAAAAAAGTTAAAATATTAATAAAGTTTAATCCGGACGGAATTATTACGGAATTATTAATAATTAAGTCGAAAACGATTACGAGCCGTCGACGTTATAACGGCAGTATATAAAATTATCGGGATTAATATTTAATAATTTCGTTAATATATTAACAAACGTTATTAACGTATTATAAAAAAATAAAAATAACCGGAATAAATGTTCCGCAATTATTAAACATTTTCGTAATTCCGCGTTTTCGATCGTAATTTGCTTTATTTATTATAACGACCGTTTCGTAATAATTAACCGTTTACGAAATTAATAATTTTTATATAACGATTACTTTATAGTTATAAGACGTTTTTATAATTAGCTTTATTTACGTTATAAACGTATATAATTATTTTCGAAAGTTATAAAAATATTTTTAAAAACTTTTTAAAATTATTTATTAACTTTAAAAAATTTACTTAATAGTATAAAATCGTATATAAAGGAAGCAGTAACGGTAATTAAATAAGGAAATTTATAAAAGATAAATTTAAGAATTTATAAATTACGGCAATGGCGTTATACCATGACCTTGCGCTTATTTAAAAGCTGAAATATTGGTACTTATAATGCCCTTTTCGGAAGTCAGAATATTTGGTAAAATTATGGCAAGGATACGACGTATTAACGGCGGACTTAAAGTTTTTTGGAATCTAGGTTAAAACGAGATAATAATAAGCTACCAGGTTTATTTTTAAAGGTGCAACAAACTATTACGGCGTTAATCGTTTTTAGGGGGCTGGATAAAGTATTTATTATTATACAAAAAAAAAGAAGGAAATTATTTCAAAGACGCGGAACGCCTGTACTTATATAGCGTTATGGCTGCTTAGCTAAGCCGCAACGTTAATGCCGTAACAACCAATAAAAGCGTAATATTAAAAAAGGTTATATAACCGAGATTAATATAATATATTCCGTCGAAAATAACAGAAAACCGTTGTATAAAATAATACTTTTACGTAATTAATTATAAAATAATTTTATCGAAAATAAAAATACCTAATATTTAAAAAAAAAAATCCGTACCTTAAAGGTTAACGATTTTGATTAACCGGCTATACTTATTAACGTTATAATGGCTAAATACATTAATAAAAACGAAAAGAAAGCCGAAAATGCAAAAAGAATAATGCCGATAATAGTAAATTAATATATAAAAAATCCTTATTTTAAAATATAAAGCTCGGTATTTAAATTAATAATGTTAATTAACAAATAATACTATTTAAACGGATAACGTTTTGAACTATAAAAACTTAATCGATAAATATATTATTAAGTTTTAAAAAAAAGTTCGAAATTATTTGGTCAGAATTAATTAAAGCTTATCCGGATTTTGGCAAAACCTTTAAAAACTTTAGAATTATTAAAAGTTTAAAAACGGTTAATTATAAAAATAAAAAAACGATTAAAATAATGAAAGCCGAAATATAAAGAGTTAAAGTTTTCAAGACGAAAAAACCTTTTAAAGTTTTAATTATAAATATAAAATATAAAACTAAAAATTAAAGAAAAATTGAAATTTTATGAATTTATTAATACAGCCCAGTTAAATATATTATCCCGTTATTTAAATTAATAATTAAAATAACTTATAAAAACGGCGAAAACTTAATTAATAAAATTATTAATACCGGAGCTAAATTTAGCGTTATTATTTTATTATATATTAAACGGTATAAATTAATAATACAATAAACGCGTATATTTTTTATAAGCTTTAATTTTTTTAACAAGAATTCCATGTAAAGATATAATTAAAGCGTTTATTTAGTTAATTAGTTAATTATTAATATTTTTTTTATTTGTCGACGATAACTATTACGTTACGTAATCGTTATTAATAAAACTTAATTTTATAATTAAATTAAACATAATTTTAAATATAAATTTTAAAATAGTAAAAAGAATTTTAAAATTTGGTCCGATAAAGATTATTTTTTTTTTAATTTTAATTAAAAGAATTATCCATAATATTTATAGCGATAAAGAAATTTAAAAAAAGCAGCCGGTAAAATTATAAACCGTTTTATTGGCGAAAGTAGGTTTATAAACGAAAATACGGACGAATACGTTATAAGCGTTTACGTTTTTTCGATTAATAATATATATATTAATTAAAATTTTATAATAATTTAAAAGGTTATAAATAACAATTTAAAACCCGGAAATATTATCTGAAGTTAATTTAACGATAAAAAACTTATATATACTTTATATAAAGTTTTATAAAAAGAATATACAGAAAAATTAATAATAAGCGGACCGTATAAATTAATATAATATATAAATCGAAATAAAAAAATGGCTTTAGTTAATAATATGTTATTAAACGGATTAATATTATCCGGAAACCCATATTAAAAAGTTAAAAAATGTAAAAGAATTTTAAAAATTATTAATTAAAGTGAAAAGAAATTAAATGAATTTAGTATATTATTAATTAGCTTACTTTTTAAGTTTATTATCATATTACAAAATATTTAATTTATTAAAGAAAATTAAGTTAATCCTTAATGAATTTGGCGATAAATTTAAACGTACCGAAAAGGATTTATTAAAAAAAATGTTTTTTTGTAAAAATATTATTTTAATTTGGGATTAACAAAATTATAGCAAAATTAAATGAAATATTATACGAAATTATAAAATCCGGATAATTTTTTATAAAGTATAATAAATTAAAAATGTAACGATACCTGTTAACCTTAAAAATAAATTAATCGATATATTTTAAATACGTATTTAACCAAAAATATTCGAATAATTTTATACTACGTATAAAAATATTTGGTTTTTTGTTAAAAAAAAATAATAAATTACAATTAATTAATTTTACAACTAAATTAAATACTGTTACTTTGTACGATACCTTTGTGCCAAAAAATTGCAATAAGTTTTCCGCAGATTTTGTTATATGTTTACTAGTTAACTTAATAAACTTTTTTTCCGGTTACGATTAGGTTATATTAATTTGCGTTAATAAAGATTTTGTTATTTTTCCGATACCTTTAGAACTTTTTAAATATATTAATATATTTATGAGATTTATTAACTTTAAAACTTATTTTTATTACGTAATAAGGAAATGTTTTAAGAATTTAATATTTAAAATTGCCCGGTTATTTATTAATAACGTTGGTATTAAATGTTTAAAAAAAAAATATAATAAAAAAAAAATCTTTTCCAGCATTCGGTAATTTGTATATAAGTATATTATTGATATAAATAAACCCTTTTTTAATTATAAGTTTATTATTATATCGATAAATATAAAAACGTTTTAATAGTATTAGAAAATAACCGTTATAATGGGATTTTTTTACGGAATAAATAAACGGTAACCGGATATAATTAAGGTGGAAAGAATTTTTGGAAATTTTGTTATATAAAAACGTTTTGGAGGTTAAATTCTTTTAGGTATCGTTATTTATTATTGGATTTTTGTTATATATTTTGCTATAAAAAAACTTTTTATACGTTTATTTCGGAAAAATTAATTTTTTGTTTAAGGATTTAATTAAAACCGTATTATAAAGGATATAAAAAAAGCCATTATTATTACCTTAATTTTAATTATTTTATATTATAATTTTGTTATAAATAAAATTACTATAAGGTTGGACGTAAATAAAAACGGTGTTAAAAATATTTTTAATTAATTAATTAATAATATCGAGTATTTTACGCGTTTTAAAAGTAATACTTAAAAAGGCGTTAAATTAAATTACGATATTAACAAGTTAAAATGTTAAATTACTTTTAGAGTTTTAAAAAAAATTCGAAATTATATTTACGCCAATCGATTTATATTAAAAATTGACGCCAAAATATCAATGATTTAAATTAATATTTTTATAAGTTTTTCAGCTGGAATTTTATTTATTCGTTAAATCGTTTAAATAAAAATGTTCGATTTTAAAATTAAGTATATTCCCGGCAAAATGAATTTAGCCGCCGATATTTTGTTCTGAAAGCCGTTTAAAATTTTTAATACGTTAAATAATAAAAAAAAAAATTTGATAATTTTATTAATATTTAATTAAACGTTATTTAGTTTAACCTTATTTTAACTGATATAATTTTAATTTTTATTAAAAAGGATAAATCAAGAGATTTTATTAAGAATTAGTTTAAGGAATTGTAGAAATAGGTTAGGTTTTTTACGATATTAAATTTTTTTTAATCGATTATGTAAAGTTTTAATATAAAAGAAAGCCGTTTTTAAAACCGAAACGTTAAATTACTTTATTTAAAACGGTATTTTATAGCATAAGGCGGATAAACGATACGGTAACCATAAAAATGTCGATATTAAATAAAAATAATTTATAGTAATTAAGTAATGTTATAAAGATTATGGTTATAAGAAACGAAATTTAACTTATTATTATATAGTAATTTTATATTATCAGCGCTAAATATTTGGTTATATTTAAAAAGTTATTAATTAACGGTTCGAAAAAAGTTACGGTTTTTCGTAACTTATTAATATAGTTATTACTTAAGTAATTAATGTTTAATTTATGTTTAACGATAACGGTTATAAGGTTATAATCAAAACAAGATGTAAATTATTCGATTATTTAAATGCTAAAGCTTTACGTGTTGTTACGTTAATAACAATTAAGAAATTTTTAAATAAATATATTTTTTATTAATACGGTATTGCGATTAAAATTAAAATAAATAAAGGTTTTAAAAATAAAGGCAAAATAATTAAAATTTATAATATATTCGGGATTTAGCAAAAGGTTAAAACTGCGTATGCCGTTTAGCGATAAGACCTAATTAAAAAACCATACGTTCCAATTTTTAAAGGTTTAATAAAAGTTACGAATAATACCGGTAAAGGATAGGTTAAGTTCTTGTTTAAAATAATTTTTGCCAATAATATTATTATAAAAATTTATAATTTTAATTTATATATATTTTTATACGGATAAAGGGCGTTTTTATCGATTAAAATAATTTAATCGATATAAAGAATTATAATATAAAATTTTAATATTCCGAAAAAAGATATAATTATTTAAAGAATTTAATTTTGTTTTAAAAAAAAGTTGAAAATCTGGTTAAGGTTATAAAAGTTATTACTAATTAATGTTATAAGGTTATTAAATTTGTAAATTAAAAAGACAAAAATAAAATAAAAGATAAATTTTTAAAAATAAATAACTTAGTATTATTATATAATACGTTCCGATATATAAATATATTAAAAAATATAAAGCTTAAATATTTTTAAATTAATCCGCCTTTAATTAATAATATTATTAAATTAAATATTTATTATTAAAAAAAGTAATAAAATAAAGTTATAGAGAAGTTTTTTTATTAATAAATTAAAATCATTTATAAAAGATAAAAAAGAATATTAAAAATTAATTAATTTATAAAAAAATTATTAAATAAAATTTTTTACCGATTAACTTAACGATAAAACGTTAAATATTTTAAAAGTTATTAATATTAAATTATTAAAAAATTAATAATTTAAAGTTTTAAACATTATAAAAATAAATATCAAGCTATAAATAATTAATAATTAATTTAAAGATTACGTAATTATAAATAATAATAATATTTCGAAAACGAATAAAATAAAAACACGGAAAAGATTAATATAATTAATTATAAAAAATTAAAATATAAAAGTTTTATTACGTTTTATTATTATTTTATTTATTATTATTTTATACGATATCTATTATATTTTATTTATAATTAATACGTTTAATTATATTTGCCCGCTATTAAAAATTCGAAATATATTTTTTAATTTTATTTTAACATTAATCTTTATTAAATTTTTTTTTTTAATTTTATAATAATTGTTTATTATTTACTTTAAAGTTTTCGAACCGATTATTCCGGAAAATATAATTATAATTTTCGATAAATTTAATGTAATTATTATAACTCTTTTTATAAAACCCCGAAATCGATTAATATTTAAAAAATAAATATATATTATATTAATCTGCATATTTTAATGTTTAATATTATTATTTCTACAATTTTTACGAAATAATATTAAATATTTCGAAAGGTTTTGGTAAATAAAAATATAAAAGGATTTGTAAGTTTAATTTAAAATACCTTGATAAATACGAAATAAGATAGTAAATTTTTATTTTCGTTTTAAAATATAATAATTATATTAAATTAAGTACTTACGGCTGCTTAAAAATTCTTACTTTTAATTCGTTATTATATATATTAACCGGTAATAAAATTACCAACCAAATTAATATATAGAATTGCGAATATTTTATATTACTTAATAAAAATTCGTTAAAAATATTAAAAAAAATAAAAAATATTTACTTTAATATATTTATATGTTTTATAATATGTAATATTTTAATCTTTTTAAAATTAAGTTAATTTCCGTTAACGTCCGATTTAAAAATTAAGAAAACGTAATATTTTAATACTTAAAAATGGCCTTAGAAACCGATTAATATTACGTAAATTTATTAAAATAATTAAAGCTGTTAATAAAAACCCCGAAATAATATTATAAAATTAAAATATTTTAAAAAGTAAAGTTAGAATCGATACTAATCGGTAATTACCGGTTATTTATTTAATAATATCTAGAATTAAGTTAAATATTAAATTTTTTATTATTTTGATTAATAGTAATATATATTAAAAGGGCCAAAATTTAAAAAATTGTAAATTATTTGTAACCGGTATTTTTGGTAATAAAATATTTAATTAAATGCTATATTGCGAAATTTATATTCGAAAAAAAATTTAATTCATAAATAAATGCCCGGCAATATATTAAATTTTAAAGTTAACGGATATTGTTAAGGTTATATAAAAGTTTAATATCTTAATTAAAAATGAAGGTCTTATTAATATAACGGGTTATAAATTTGGAAAATATAATTATATTTAATGTAATTAAAATTTTACAATATTAAAAAAAAAATATGTTCGAACTTACGTATATTTTGTTTAATTTTACAATCGACGGGTTTAACATTACCAAAATCTAATAATTTAATACTTAATCCGGAATATCTTTTAATAGATAATTTTTTTTAAAATTAATAAGTTTATTTAAATTTATAGTTTTACGAGAACATTAAATATTATGTAAGTTTAATAATTTACCGAAACTTATAATAATATTAATTAAAACAATAAAAATAATTATATATATATTAGGATATATATTAGATTTTAAAAATAAATATAGTCGAAAAGAAAAAGTTAATATACTTTATGGGAAAAAGGTTATAAAAAAATATAAATATAGAAATTATTACATAATTAATCCAAAAAAATATACCGATAACCATATCTCTTTTTATACAAAATCGGATAAAATTATTAGGAATTTTTTCAGCGTATACGTTTTTTATAACAAAATTTAATATATTCGCCTTATATGTACTTACTTAATTGCTTACATAATTTGATGTTATTTTTTAACAAGTTTATATATATATATAACTTAACGTTTATAACTTATTTCCATTTTTATATATTTATATTTAAACGTAAATATATTTTATATTCAAACATCAATATATTTATATTTATATATACTTATATATTATATAATACCTTTATTTATTATTGTTACCTTTAGTCATTATATATCATTTTAATCGTACTTATATATTCTAATTAACCCAGCATTATTTATAATATTATCGTCTAAAAAACGTATTATACAAAATAAAAACGAAATATTTAAAAAAATAATAGATTATATTTTAAAGATTTTAATTAATCCGTTAATATACCTATATAAAATATTGATAATATGAACCGTATATTACATAAGATATATAATAAAAATCGCAGCCCTTATTCTTTTATAATACTATACCCAAAGTTCTATTTTAATCGGTTTATTTTTATTACCTTATATAATAAAGGTAATAACTGTCCATAACGAAAAACTATTTTACCTCCTTTATAATTAAATAAATTTTAAAATAACGCAATATCGCCCGGATTATAATAAACCTTGATAATTATATAAAATGGAAGATATTTACGTCTTTAATATCTTATAACCGTTATTTAAATAATTATTATATATGCCTTACCCGGAATTATAAACGTTATTCCAAAAACCGGAAAAATAATTAATAAAACCCCAAAAAAACGGTTCAGGTTTATAATCTTAAATACGTTTAATTTATTACCTAAATTAAAATATTAATCGGTAATAAAAAAAAAGTTATTAAGTTAATACGTTATATATCCAATTAAAAAAAATTATTATATTTTTTACTATTTATCCGTCCGAAAAATATCGAAAAGTTTGGAAAAGTTTAACTTTTAATAATTTTCTTATACGTATAACGATCGTTAATATACCGTCCCAAAATATATCTTATATTTGCAGTTATAAATAATGTACGCCTTTTACTTTATTACTTATAACTTAAATTAATAAAATAAGTTTCTATTATTTAAAAAGGTTATTATATAAAATAATAATAAAAAAAGATTAAAGAATATCTTAAATTTAAGTCAAGGAAAAACGATATTTTAAAGCCTACAAAATTATGGCCTAACAAATCCTTATCCGCATCCAGTAACGATAATAAAAAACTAAATATTAATAAAACTTTAAATCTTAAAACTAATCGAGAATCAAACATAATTCCTTTTAATTAAAAAAAAAGATCTTAAGGAAATAACCTTACAAACTACCGTAATTCCGATATTTTCCTTATAACCTCTTTGTCCCAAAAATATGTTACCGACATAGCCCTTTAAACCAACCTTTTAGCCGAAATATAAGCTTCGACCAGCCGTAAATAATTAACGAACATAAGCAATAATAAAGGGCCGATATAATATGCTGTATAAATAAATAAAAAATATTTATAAAATGATAGTACGACAACCAAAGCCATATTTTCCTTAAGGCTAAACTAATTAACCCAAATATAAAACTTCGATCGTTAAAAGAAAAGAAGAAAAAATAAGGTACAAAAAAAACCAAATAACGTAAAATTTTAAATAAACGCAAAAAACAAAGTCCTAAGCTAAAAAAGCTGGAAAATAAACCGCATAAACGGTAACTGAACTAATTAATAAATTTTATATATATTTTATAAAATTTAGCATTAATCGCGTTAAATTTTTATTTAATTATTTCTTAAAATAAATTAAAAATAATTTTATCTTAAAAAAACGTTAAAATAAAGCAAGATACGAAACCGGACATATAACCTTAATTAATCGATTAATTAACACCCACTATATATTTTTAGCAGTTCTTTTCGCCGGGCGCAACCCCGAAAATATCACCATTTATTAATCATAGTTTTGCTTTTGGACTGGCCTCAACACCAGAATACAGCTTACGTTGCCTTCATTATCTCTTGAACCCTGGGCTTACTCGTAACACGTTTTTCGAATATGCACTAATCAGGACCAGATCTCCCCGTTCTAATATAATACCTATTACCACTACCCTTACAATAATTAAAAATAAGATATTATTTAATATTTTAAAATCCATATCTTTTTTAAAACTATCAAGTTATTATAATCGATATATTTTTCTTAGAAATTATTTAAAATATATTTTATTAATAATTAATAATAAATTAATTCCGCTATTAATCGTATAAAACTTAAAGATTTATTAAATACGACGTATAAAAACGCGGTAATAGATTTTAACATTTTATTTTAAAAAAATTTATTAAAACTAACGGCGTTTTTTTTTCAACATTTAATATATGGACTTTATTAAATTAAACGACATATTTAACTATTATAATCGTTTTAATCGATATAAATTTTTAAAAAAAAATTATAAATTAATTAGTATATTTTAATGCGATTAGAAAATTAATGTTCGTTATATTTAACTTTATATAAGGTTTTAAAAAGGTCGATAAATTACATAGAAGTTTTTATATTTACGAATTAGTATTAAATATTTTACCGCCGTATGCTTTAATTACATTTAAAAATATATTTAATTATACTCCAAATAATACTTCGAATAGTACTGTGTTTATAAAAGCTTTTAAGACCAACAATAGTAACTCAATATACGATATTCGATGTGCTATATATATTATAAATATTATAGCACAAAAGATTTTATCTAATTACTTATTAAATTCGGAAACGGCCAAAAAAAAATATTTAATTTTGCCGATTCTTCATTAAACGAACAATAGAAGCGAACTTTATTATATAGTTTTTTTTTTTTTAATATTTGTATTATTTTTAATTAAATTAAAAAATAAAGATTT
>QJOA01000514.1:0-47262 GCA_004155915.1 Monosporascus sp. CRB-9-2 | reverse complement strand
CCCCCCGCCCCCCCCCCCCCCCACCCCCCCCGCGCCCCCCCCCCCCCCCCACCCCAAAAACCTCTCCCTATCTACCACCTTCTAACACCTGCGCCTCTATATACGCGTATATATATCTCCATCACCCTCAGGCGACCCAGTTCCCCATCCCGGATACAACTAAACATCTCCTTGTCTAACTTATCACTCCCTTGCTTATTTGGCAGTCGGGACCTCGTCCTCCCACAGCACGGCGCCGGCCTCCTTGAGCAGCGCGACGCACTCGGCGTTGCCCGCCTGCTGCGCGAGGAACAGCGGGGTGTTGTTCGCGCGGTTCCGGGCGTGCACGCTGGCGCCGCGGACCAGGAGCTCCTTGAGCACGTCGGCGGCGGCGGTGTGGTGGCGGCTGCCCCGCGTCGACGTCGACGTCGCCGTCATCGTCCCATCACCCTGCCGCGGATCGGGATCCGCCGCCGCCGCCAGGGCCGCGAGGTGCACGGCCGTGTTGCCCGCGTAGTCGGCGCGCTTGAGGAGCTGGTAGCCGACCTCGTCGCCCTCGAGCATGTCGCGCACGGCGTCGACGTCGGCGTCGCGGATGGCCCAGCCGAGGGCCGTGAAGGCGGCGTCGGCGGCGCTTATCGGGTTACGACCGCGGCCGCCAGCGCCGGGGAGGCCGGGCTCGCGCGCCGGCCCCAGGCTGAAGCTCAGCGACCTCGCGGCCGGGTGCGTGAAGCTGGGGACGCGGCGCTCCGTCATCTCGCCGCGCAGGTCGCGCGCCATGAGCTCGGCGACCTCGGCCTGGGCGAGCGGCGGCTCGGCGGCCAGCAGGTACGATAGCTTGGTCAGCGCGGCCTCGGACGTCAGGTCGTGGCCGAAGACGACGCCGGCGGCGCCGAGCGCGAACCCGGGCGCGTACAGCGGCGACACGAGGCCGTGCGCGCACTGGCTCACGTTGACGACGGTGACGCCGCGCTCGACGGCGGCGCGGATGACGGAGAGCAGGGACTCCTCGGCGGGCGAATCGGAGCCGCCCCCGGACGACACCGACGGCGCGTTGCCCATGCCGAACGTCTCGATGATGAGCCCGCGCAGGTTCGGCACGCGCAGGACCGAGTCGACCATGCGCGGCTTGATGCCTGGGAACACGCGCACGCAGGCGACGTGGGCCGTGTCGAGGTGGGTGGTGCGGGCGTCGACGAAGCGGGCGAGGCGCGTGGGCCGGCGCACGAGCTGCCAGTTGACGTCGATGCCCAGGCCCGTGACGCGCGCCAGCGGGTCGCAGTTGGGGCTCGCGAAGGCCTCGAAGCTCGACGCCGACACCTTGGTCGTCCGGTTCCCCCGGAACAGCGTGTGGTGGAAGAACAGACACACCTCGGGGATCACGAACGTCCCCGCCACGATCAGCGACCCCAGGAGGTTGTCCACCGCGTCCGACTGCAGCGCGAAGATGCTGGCCTGCGACCCCGTCAGGATCACCGGCTTGCCCAGGTCTTCCTGTTGGTTGAAGGGGGGGTTGCGTTAGCGGGAGGTCCGAATTCGGGCCCGGTCAAACGTGCAGGACTTGGGGAAATTGAGACAGCCTCAATATGCCCGCATCGAGGGCTACCTCGGTCTACCAGAAGTCTTTCACAAGATCAGGGGGTCAGTCAAACGTACCAACATGAACGACAAGGCCGAGGCCGAGTAGGCCAGGGAGTCGGTGCCGTGGAGCACGACGAAGCCGTCGAAGAGGTGGTAGTTGGCCTTGATGGCGTCGGCGATCTGCGCCCAGCCGGCGCTGCTGATGCTCGACGAGTCGAGCAGCGGCGAGAACTCGAGCGCGCCGTACCGGATGTGCTTCGAGTACGAGCTCGGCGGCGTCCGCAGGCTGTCGATGGTGATCTTGGCGCCGTCCTTGATGGCGCTCAGCGGCACTGCGGGTTTCGAGTCAGCATCGTGCCTGTTCCTTCGCGCCCGGTTCTCGTTCCCGCTTCTCCATCCATATCGATATGGATGGCTCGCACCGCTCTGGCTGGCAAGGTTGCGTAGTGCCAAAGCGATGCAGGCCGGAGTAGGGTGCTGGAAAACCACACGAGGTCACTTACCCCTTTCAGACATGTCGTTGAACGACGGCCTAGTGGCCATGGCGTTCTCCAAGAAACCCTCGACGGGGACCAGGCCTTTCGCAGAGGGCTGCATGCATATCGTACCTTTTTCGCGGAAGAAGACAAGACGTCAGCAAGAGAACCAGCCATACCACCTCGGGCAAGCAAGTTTCCCCCTTGGGAGGATGATGGAACGATAGAGGGGAAGAGATAGGGAGTCCCAACAAACCTCCGGTGATAATGATGAGCACCCGCGATTCCGGGTACTTGGATTCGGCGCCCCCTGCGTCGACGACGGGCGTAAAAGCACACATTTTTCTTTTTCCTTGTCTCCTGGTACGGATACCAAAATGGCGAAAGAGAAAGAATAAAGACAACTCAGGTATCCTGCGTAAAGGAAAGACGGGGTACCTCGGCTTCGCCCTGCTGATCGCTCGGGCTCGGTCACTTCTCTCTGTATAGATAGATATAAACCAAGGGACGGCCGTAGGAGTGAATGACCGGAAGCCCCGTCCGTATTGTAATCCGCTGCCGGATAGGCCCAGAAGACCCACGCTGAATCCGAAGACCGACCGACAGCTCTCGGATATCAAGTAGATAGACAAAGAAGAGGGCTTCAGTGAGTTAAAGTAGGAAACGAATAATGGTCAATACAACCAGCCAAAGACGTACAATCACAGAGTCTAGGTTGATCACAATATATGGAGAAGTATGTATGCAGTGCAGCTTTGTCGAACAACAACGACTTAAACCAGGAGGCAGCTAGCAACTTCACCGGAGACCTGCCTTGGTATTATACGTATCCTCTCGGGTATTGTGCAGGCCGATTTAAACTTTTTTCTTACGTCGAGGCCGGCAAGAGGAAAATTTTATCCCAACAAGCTCACTACTACGATGAAGATGCTCCACTTGGGCAGGCGGGATGTTCAAGAAAACCATCGAGACTCCCGTCCAAGTTGCCGGATCTGGGCCGCGTTGCGGTTTTCATTACCCCTTCGAAACTCTATCTTGGGGATAGCTGGCCGGGTCATGGTCTGGGAAGTCTTATCTCTTTTGTCAGATAAAGGAGAGCAGTTGAAGCGATCTCCGCTTTCGGGAGGAGACTGACATAATAAAGGCGTTGTCGGCTAGCCGGTCTCCAACGGTCCGGCAGCAGCTGTGAGAGCGATGCATCAGGCGCCCCTGAACTTAACGTTCGAGAACCATGGTCTACGGACCCGGGTTCTCGATATCACATGTTTCGTATATGGGAGAGGGCAAACCCGCAATTGCGCTTTGTGTTACAACATTCATCAAGCTTGTGTTTCTTTTGCGAGGTGAAATCCGCGAATCATTCCATTCCCGTATTCCTCATACGCCATCCGAGTCGTCCCCAACCGGACATCAACAGAAAATTCATACACAGGAGAAAAGCCAGGTCCGCGACGGTCCTTTTCCATCTCGGCTGCTTTCAAACAGCACGGCCATCTATGGCGCCCCCTTCCGAAACACAAGCCCCTCCATGCCATCGCCTTGTTTGCAACGCTCTTCGAATGGCACAAGTCAATAAACACCTCTAAGCTGTGCAAGCAATGCCGCAACTATTGTACCAGTCATCACGCCATCCGTGTAGCAGGCGTCCCTCCCTATACTGCCGCAATCGAATATGTACGTAGACTACGTAGGCTTGTAGCCCACAACGCACAGCGAAAATTCACCCCGCCCGGTGGTTCACATACGAGTGTAGCAGTGAAAGCTCCCACAATCCGGTGGATATAGTGGGCAGTGACAGCCAAAGTCCGTGGGGGGTTGGAGTGTTAGAAAATGGGGTCTGCAAGGAGGTCTCATAGGTAACAGCCCACCAATGACGACAACGAAATGGGATGTCAGTAATGGTTGCTCCGAAAGGCCAAATGGCATCGTTGCAATATTACCATGAATTGAATTAGAATTTTGTTGGGTTTGCGTAAACCAAATCGTAATCGCTTGGAGATCTATCGATAAGAATTGTTGGAAATCCATAGGGGACGCTATTCCACAAGAGAGTCGAAGAAAAGAAAGCCGACGTCGGATTACAGTCATCTCTGTTGGCTCCTAGACGAGCCTACCGAGTTCTGCCGCTCGTGTGCGCGGCGTTCTCTCCGGTCACTATCCTGGAGCTTTAGCGAGTCGAGTCTCTTCTGGTTGTCTTCTGTGACCGAGTCGGCTTCCTCTACTCCGGGGAGGGTACCAACATTTGGCGCCGGACTGCCATTGCTGGAAACCGCGTTGGGATGCCTCTTCCCGGCTTGTTCCGTGATAGCTGCCCATTTCCTCTCACGGAGGGCTTCCCTCGCCGACGCGTTATTCTGCTGCTCGGTATATTCGTGGGAACAGTCGTCAAAGAGCTGCGGGTTGATCTCCATGAAGAGCTTCATGGCGTTGTAAACCATTCCGTGAATCGTCCTGCCACGCGTTAGACGTAAGCTCGTCAATCTCGAGGGAGTCTACTTACCTGTTCCAGTGTCCCTTCGAGTTCTCGTACAGTGGGGCAAACATGATAGGCAAGATGATCTCAACGTTGTCGCTTACGAGGTTGCAGAAGTATTCATTATTCCAGAAGTATAGTGCTCTTTCGGCAACCTGGAAATGGGGGCTGGCTACGGACTTCGCAAGCTGGTGAAAGAGAGGCTCCTGGACCTTGGCGAATTCGGCAGGGTCCATCACCTCGAAGATATCCTCAACCTCGTTTAGGAACATGACCTCTTTCGTGCTGTTCACCTTTGGCCAATATCGCAGGAGCCCGAGAACAACCTCCTCGGTAAGCGATGCGTCCTTTTCCAAGAACTGGACAATGCAGTAGGCCAGCTGAGGGTGGTACATGCTGAGACTTTTGACCTTGTGCAAGGGAATCAGGACCCTGGTCAGGAATAGCTTGTGCTCCTCTTTCAGAGGTAGGGCAAATCCGTTGATGATGGATCCTAGGATTTCCAGCAGCTCTGCAATCCCGTTGAACCTCTCGGTTTCATAGATGAATTGGAAGAAGACGTTGTTAATGGACCGCCTGATGAAGGAGCGAAGATTCAAAAACTTCCCATAGATACGGTGCAACGTAGTCTTGAGGAAGTCTCTTTCCCTAGGGTCCTCGGAGTCGAACAGTTCGAGGAGCTGTAACACAAAGCTATGGTCGATGTAAGCTTTGGCAATATTGGTGTTGAAGTCTTGGCTTTCGATGAACCTGAGGAAGAACTCATAGACGACTTGGATGTGCGGCCAGGCAACCTCGAGGACAGGCTCATCCTCTTCGGGATCGAAGGCTTCACCCTGAGGATTCATTGGTGGTGGGATGGGCCGGAACAGGTTCTTGGCGAACATTTCAACCACGCGGGGGTACATAGGTTCAGTAATGACCTGGCGGTTGTTGGCGACATAGTCGAGAAGCTCATGGAGGGCTAAACGTTTGATTTCTTTTGACTTCATGTCGGCACTGGCATCGTTGAAATCGAAGATGACATTGCATTGGTCGATCTTTTGCATAAAGAGCTCCTGCCGATGGTTAGGCGGCACCTCATGGAACCCAGGGAGCTTCTCCAGTTCTCGATGGGCTGAGATATCGAAGCGTGACGAATGCTGTCTCCTAGGACTACGAAGGCCCTCTGGGACATCTTTGGGCGTCTGATGGAGACGGTCGTACATCAGCGACTTTTGACCGGCCTTGGGAGGGGCCAGATCGTGAGGCATCGTTTCGGCGGCGCCAGGAGGTGGGACATGCTATTGACAACAGCACATTAGCAGCCGGGTCGAAAGGAGAGGACGAAGCGGATGTGGGATATGACTTACTGGGGCGCTTGGGCTGATGATCACGGTCGGCGGCAATTGGCCTTGTCTGGAGGGCGTGCCAGCCCCATTGGGAGAAGCAGTATTTCCAAACCTATCAGGAATACCACCCTGTCCAGATGCGGCGCCTGCTCCTTGACCTGGCAAGCCGAGGCTGCCGTGATCACCACCATGGCCTCCGGCGTTATTCGGGGGTAGAGGCTTGTTTCTGATATCGTTGAGGGTGGTGGAGGAGGAAGAAGGCGTCAGACTGGGGGACTGTGTTTCTCGCGAACCACTAGAGGAAGGTGATGCAGTGCCATCTTTGGAGTCCTTATTTTTCTTAGAAGACTTGCTATCACTCTTGCCTCGAGAGAGCTAAGTGACCACCGGAGGATTAGTAGCTGCGCCTCGGTTTATTGGAAAATGAGGGGGCGCAAGGCGCAAGCTCAGGACAAGCAAGCTATCTTCTTGTTAGGGTTTTGACTCACGACTCTCTGACTGAAACGCTTCATGTTCATATGCATTGACGCAACCCGTAACGGCGCAATGAGAAATGCCGGGTGCGTTAACTACCCTTGAGAAGACCAAGTTGGCCCGACACAAAGCGGTCGACGAGGTCCGGGTGCCGGAGACGCGGAGGGGCCAGACAGACGTGTCGGTTATGGAGAAGATGAAGCGGGTAGATGTCAATACTCGGAGCTGAGGATGACTGAGAACCTGATGGGTTTGAATCGGCTTCAATGCCGCGCGTCGCCGCAGGTCTTATGTTTAGTCGAAATACACGGAGCAGAGATATAGGCGACCCGGTTGCATAATAGGAGGAGGATTGGGGGGAGTGTCAAATGCAAGCCAAGCTACGTTTAGGTGCTTAAAGAGGTGTATGTATGTATGGCGTGGTTTTGAAACGACGACAGTGGAAATAATACTCGGTCCCAGCAAAAAAGGAAAAGGAGAGTATGAAGTTCAAAATAGCTCGGATTGAAGGAACCAGTGCCGCCGGTTGAGGGTAAGATCGCTGAAGTGGTGTTGGTAACACGCACTGGGGGGGGGAAGCAGGCCGGCTGTTCTGGTGTAGTAGGTATGTAAATAAAGTTGAGTTTGTCGTTGTGAGGTGGAGAAAGAGAGGCAGACGGAGGAGGGACTCGCAGTCTCTCAGGCCAGTGACCACTACCAGGGGTTCGGGCGTGTGATAATCGAAGTTACAGAGATCTCACAGTTCCACTATCCGCCCGGCCAGCACGGCTGAAGTAGGGTGGGCAGTGCTACCATTCGGTACCTAAACACTGTAGGCGCCTATGGTAGATAGGGAGGTAGGGGTGTTGTGATTGATTAGTGCTAACTTAGGGTAGAGCGATTTGCGCTGCATGAGTAAGTGGAAAAAGGCTGTCCCCTACAAAGTCCAATTTCCATAGGTGCTGGCAACTGACGTTTGTTGCTCCTAATTATTTGTGAGAATGGCTTTGTACATCCTATAGGTAAGCAAAGGTAAGGGGAAGTATAGTATACAGTATGTATGTAGTGCGTGAAGGTCATGTAATTACGAGGGACCAGCGAAGTTATTGTAAAAGAGCCTGGGCCGCCTCAAATTTGGGATGAGATGTTCGGCCCACTTACCAAGATATCAACCATAGTTGCATCCATTAATTCGACGGCTTGAGGAGCCGCTTCGAGGCATTCTGCGGGGCAGCAGCCACCGATTGACATCCGTTTATTTATTATTCGACGAGAAAGGTCAGGTGCGAAGGCATATGCAACTACCAATTCCGATTAGCCACCTGCTACTTTGTAAAGCGAGCGAGGAGGGTCTTTATGCAAAATCCCGGCATAACCTCTTTTTGGAGGAGAATATGCGGGATAATCGGCATATCAGGGTTAATATCGGCATGGCTAATAAATAGGCCAGCAGCTGCCAGCTGGAGCCTGCAGACTTGGCAATTGGCAGAGGCACCTCATCCGTCCTATCACATCCAGAGCAACATACCCAATAAGGCTACAAGTGAAGCTATTCTCGACATATCCATTACCATCAACCATTCATCTTCACATATCTTAGCTCTAGTTTATTCAAGACATAAAATGAGCCACCAGTAAACCTACTTTATACCAAGCTACAAAAATCCGAAGACTTGCCAGCCGTCTGATCGGCGGAATGAGAAGCCGCTTAGATCAACTCCGTCTGCTTTTGACGTTGTGCCAATGAACTTTCCTGGACACCGCAAAGTATCCAACTATTTCTTCTTTCAACCACATTGAAACTCCTTGGCCAACCTCCCCCGCCCCTGGACAAACGCTTAGAAAGCTCATAATAGTCATATATGCGCCTGAACCAATGCAAATCACATGCAACCGTGAGGAGAGCAACAAATTGATATAACCCTCGACCTCCGGCTATTTCAGTCCACTAGTCGCAGTAATTATCGTCAAAATCCGGACTTATAATTAGGGTTAAGTTCGTCGTTCTGTGGTAGCCCAATGGGGAGCGCGAGCCCTACTCCCAATGAATCAGCTCCTGCTGCGCCAACGTTCGATTTGCCTTCCCGGAAAATTGTTGCCATAGAACATCCTTGCATCATCCAGAATATCGACAAGGGCCTCGACACCTTCGGGCCACAGCCTAATTTCCAGAGTGTGAGTCTTATCTTCCATTCCCCCAAAGTAAGCCGGGAGCCCGCTTACCGACCGTGCTCCGCAGCTACTTGAAGACGGCGGGGAGCGCATCTCTTTGCCAATATGGCTTCGGCGTGACAACCCGACTACAAAGCCCATAGTGTCACAGCATGCTTCGTCCAACGGCATTCTGCTCAAGATCACCGTCCCGAAGCGGACGGGCCGCAAGCGGAAACGTGGAAGTAATGAACCATTCTCTGGCGATACCCACCCTTCGGATGGAACTACAGGAGATGGCGTAGTTGACCGCGTCGCCTCTTTTGGTCGACAAGATACACCAGAGTCGATTCTCCGCAAGATGCAAGACAACATCGGAAGATATCGAGCAGAGGCCGTGGGGATGGTGAAAGGTACGCACCGATATCGAGGTTTAGCGGACTTCCAGTTCTCTACTACCGACTCGCCCTTTTTGACGAACGTTGCAGAACATCTTCTTCCCCTAAAGCGTAAGGGCCGCATTTACCCTCCGTGTTACTGCCCGCTATGCTAACGTTTTGACTAGTCTCGAAGCTTCGTGAATTCAGGCTAAGGCCTGGTGTGGACAACAGCCCAAACCAGGAATTCGTACCTCCACCACATTTCACGGATAAAATCGTAAGCTTTAACTATAACTACGAACAGAACCCGTATATAAGATCCCAGGGCCGTAACGAGGCCGGAGAGCTACTCCTGATCAACACGCAAGGCCGAAAGAAGATGTCATACGGCTGGTTCATTCAGCATGACACGTTCCCCGTCCCGACTGGCCCGAAAAAGATGCACGACGAAACGAATGAATCTCTGAACAACCTAGTCAAAAAGATCAGGGTCGCGATGGATGAAAGGCCTATATGGACGCGGCGCGCACTGATGAACCAGCTTAGCGACAGGTTTTTAGAATCGCAACTAAGAATAGCCATCCAGATCGCCGGTTACCAATTCAAGGGAGGCCCATGGCGTGATGCAATCATCAAGTATGGAGTCGACCCGCGAACCGATCCTACGTGTCACATTTACCAGACTTTATCCTTCAAGCTAGCCAAAAACAAGGTCGGACAGGTGAACATGTCCTGGCAGACGATCAGGAAGGGTCAGACCCAGGCGTACTCGGCCAAAAACCGGGACCGAAACCCCAACAGCCATCTCTGGGACGGCGAGAGTTACACCACGGACGGGAAGTTCTGGCAGCTGTGCGACGTAACAGACCCTTTCCTGCTGAACATGATCAAGCAGGCACCGTTACGTCCGGAGTGCGACCTGGACGACTCCGGCTGGTTCTACAGGGGCTTCTGGTCCAAGGTCAAGTTGTTCATGAAGGCGAAGATGCTTGCCATAAAATATGGCAGGCTCGGGTCGGACAGCGACCCGTTCCAGAAAGAGGGGTTTATCTACAACGCGTACCTGGCGCAGAAGCTGAGTCACATCCGGGACGACTCTGACGAGAAGGTGATCATGAACATCCACCCCCTAACGCTGCCGATGAAGGACATAAGCGGCAAGAGGAAGCGCGCAAGGTCTAGCAAACTGTACCCTGGCACGCTGAGGTTCAAGGGTGACAGGGTCGAAAAGCAAGACGAGGCCCAAGCCGGGACGTCGGATAGGGGAGATGGGAGCTCGGATAGAGGGGAGGCGCCGACAACCGCCGAAGGCGGGGATGCAATTGACTGGGATGAGGATGACTTCTCCGGTTCGGAGGGCGCCGAATCAGACGAAGGCGAGGACGCCGACTCACCGGGTGACGCATGGGATGA
The DNA here is from genome assembly GCA_004155915.1 of Monosporascus sp. CRB-9-2. Taxonomy (NCBI): domain Eukaryota; kingdom Fungi; phylum Ascomycota; class Sordariomycetes; order Xylariales; genus Monosporascus; species Monosporascus sp. CRB-9-2. Next base: position 37,025 of record QJOA01000514.1, on the reverse strand, counting down.
TGACCTTGACGAGGATGCCGGCATTGGAGACTCAGATGACCAAGGTCGCGAAAGCGGAGACGAAGAAGAAGAAGAAGACCGAGATCAAGAAATTGAAGAACACGAAGAACGTCAGGAAGACAATATGATCCCGGATAAGGACGCCGGTGAAGGTCAACTACAAGGAGAGGGGTCTTGAGGTTATGCAGACACAGTCTGATGAGACACGATAACTCTACTTATCAGCTTCAAGAAATTGACTTATTCCCACCCTACACCTGCATAAGCGACGTATGCTATTCTCTTGTTACGGAATAGTAGATGCTAAAGTCACATATGGAACGGGGTACGCGTAACAGACATCAACTGTCGCCATACAACTTAGTTCTAAGACATGTAATCAGATAATACATGGGGTATGTAGATAAGTGCTATTGGTGAGATCACTGGCTTTAATCAATTTTTATACAGATGCCTACGAATTATATAAAAGTCCATCCTATACCCAGGACTGTACGCGAAGGTCATAACGTTACTCAATGACTGATCCAGATCTTGGCAGTCTAGCTCGGCCTTCACTTTGAACCTCGGCTCGCTCCCCGCTGATCTATCCCGCATAGTAAAGTCAGCTACCAAGCTATATCCACTAACTTGACATATAATAATGTCCCTGCGTCTACGTAGGCTCAAGGAAGCTTCCCCCAATGTCTCGACAGAGCGACTACATCCATCTTAAACCGCCTTGAAATTCAGTCTTAAGCGTTTTCAAATTCAAACCATTTACTGTCTTTAATACCTTACCCGTAGCGCACCAGGAGATACGGCAACCACCATGGCCAACGAGACGGACCTGAAGGACTTCCCTTCCCTCTTCTCCCTCAAGGGCAAAGTCGCCGTGGTGACTGGCGGCTCGCGAGGTCTCGGTCTCAATGCCGCTTCAGCGTGAGTACTCGCCAATTCTCCGAGATCCCTAACCATTCAACTGCTATCTATCCCATCCATCCATACCAACTACCTTCCAGCGGCCCCGGCTTCCCCTTCACGATCGCACCCCCCTACTCCTCCTTCCCCAAGCTGACATGCTAACGGAAAAACGACCACAGCTTCCTCCAAGCCGGCTGCTCCCTCGTCTTCATCTCGTCTCGCAAGGCGGCGGCCTGCGAGTCCGCCGCGGCGCAGCTCAACGCGCTGCCGAACCTTTCCCCGGGGGCGCGCGCGATCGCGGCGCCGGCCGACAGCAGCAACCTAGCGGGGATCGAATCGCTGGCGGCGCAGGTGGCGAAGCACACGGCGCACGTGGACATCCTGTTCGCGAACGCGGGGGCGACGTGGGGGGCGCCCTTCGACAGCCACCCGGAGGCGGCCTTCAGCAAGGTCATGGACCTGAACGTGAAGTCGGTGTTCTACTGCATACAGAAGCTGGCGCCGCTGCTGCGGGCGCGCGCCACGGTCGAGGACCCGAGCCGCGTCATCATCACGGCGAGCGTGGCGGGGCTCGGCGTCGGCACGCTGGGCAGGCACGCCACCTACGCCTACAGCGCCAGCAAGGCCGCCGCCATCCACCTCGGCCGCAACCTCGCCGTCGAGCTCGGCCCCCAGCACATCCTCGTCAACTCCATCTGCCCCGGCTTCTTCCCCACCAAGATGGCCTCGGGCCTGCTGGAGATGACGGGCGGCCTCGAGAAGCACGCGAAGAACAACCCGGCGAAGAGGCTCGGGCGGCCCGAGGATATAGCGGGCGTCGTCGTGTACCTGGCGAGTCGGGCGGGCAGCCACGTCAATGGTGCGGCGATCGAGATTGATGGCGGGTCGCTATGGGCTAGGGGGAGTTCGATGGATGCCGGTGCCGAGCCGAAGCTGTAGGGCAAGGTATTTTTCGACCGAGTATATGTACGTGGATTATAGAAGCAGCGATCAATTTAGTAATATGAAACACATGTCACTTTATGCGCCTGTCTGGATGCGTTTCTCTTTGATACCCTCAACCAGCACTATGCTATTACATCTTATGACAGAAGAGTGTTATGCAACGTTGCAAAGGCTCCTGATCTCTATATGCTGTGTTTCACCCCCGTTTTCGCCCCTGATATTGTGGCCAACAGTGCACCTTCGCTCGCATCCCTCGAGTTCAAGATGCAGCTTCTGGCTTCCGTGCGACCCAGTGACTAGCTCTATACACCGTCCGCAACATGCTGTCTGGATCCTGCACGTAAGGCGCCTCTCTATTCGTCTCCCGCTTTTCTATTACAAACCCTATGCGCTCTACTAAGGCCATAACCTCGTCGTCTGTAAGCTCGAAGCTGCCCGGATCCGCAACACCCAGGGAGTTGTTCTCGTCGTAATCACCGTCACCGTCGTAGCCGTGGTGGCCCTGCACGTGATTCTCCCAGTGCCAAAGCAGCGGGCCGACGTTTATGAGCACACCGCCAGGTTTCAGGGTTTTGAATATCACTTGGAGGTACCGGATGAGGTTCGGTGCCGTGTCGAGAAAGAAGACCGCGGCGACGGCATCGTACCCGTCCTGATGGGTGTCATCACCGTACAAACACAAGAAATCTGCAGCGCACATCTGCATCGAGCCGGCGTTCTCCGTTTGGGAAAGTGTCGTTTGGGGATGAACATCCGGTATCTTATAAGATTTGAACTGGGACTCGCGACTCCGGTGGTTGGAAAATGTGTGGATCCAGGGATATATGGTGTGCTGTTCCGCCATCTCGGTGGAATTGAGAACGTAGGACGACGCCAGCAGTTGGTGGTAAGATATCTCGTTGCCTTCGGCCAAATAACCTCTCCGGCACAGTTCGAAAACCAGACGTCCCAGCCCGGCCCCCGGCACCAAGATTCTCATCTCCCTCCAGTCGGGGTATCTCGCCTTCTCAGCCTCAAGGGCCTGAAACACGGGACCATAACAAGCATCACGCTCGACGGCACCTGCGGCCGACCAGTCACGGTAAAACTGCCGAATGGTGCTCCGAGCTTTGTCCAGGTCTTGGTGTTTGGCGATGCCGGCCCATTCTTCCGGTACGGCGGGCTCCTGATTCGAGTTCGGGTCAGCCACGCCGAAAGACTGCAGACCATATTTCACAATGGTGCGGGCAAGCTCGGCGTTGCTCTCGATGGCGTCATCAACCCGATCCAGCGTCTCCAGATAGGAGAACGGCGAGGCCGCCAGCATCTGCCAGTGAGACTGGGGAAGGGCATAAAAGGCCTGTCTGCGGAGATGTGTGCAGTTCAGATGAGCTATCTTAGCATATTGACTGCGTCACCATCGTCAGTACCTGTAGTCTGTTGTCTACTACGTTTGCGAGCGATGAGCGTTTGATGGCAGCCAAAAAGGCGAGAGCGGGGTGGACATAGGGAATACTAACCCGAATGAGTCGAGTGCAGAAAATATGACCCTGAGTTCCTCGGGGTCGTTGATGCTCTCTTCGATGCCGTTCCAGTGGCTCTCCTCCCCATGCCCGAGGCTCTCCTGAACGACCTCCTCCTCATCCATCTCTTTCAAAGTCGTCGGATCGTATCAAGTACCAAGCCTGCATATACCGCTGTGTTATACTGAGCTAAAGCACGTGGTAGGTTTCACGAATTTGAAAGAGAGCGATTTATAGGCCTTAAATCCGTCTGGTTGTGGAAGCGGATGTGAACTCTCCCAATATCAACGCTGTGATGAAGGGCCTAGGAGTATCATATGGCGGGGGGCAATATGCCAGATAAAGATGAAGGGGAGGGGCACAGTCAACTTTACGATTGCATGAAGGAGAAAATTATGTGACTAGAAAAGTGGTATGTTTACCTATGCAATCCAGACAATATAGGCTTTTGTATAATGAAAGACTTTGTCTGGTAGCCGATCTGACATAATTATTATTAGTTCGAGATTCGCAGTCGGAGCTCAAGAGCCTCAGATGTTGAGTTTCTATGTGCTTTGTAAGTTGGACGGGATTGCCCAGCAGCCAAGAGAAGCGATACTCTGGGTACGGCGGCAGTACCCGCAGTGATGCCGTGTTGAGATTCTAATCTAGACGCTCGGACCATCTTGGAGTTCGGACTTCACCTGTTCTGCCACTAGACTTGGACTGTCAGTTCGTTTATTTCAACATCGGACAAGTTCATCCCAGCCTCTTATGAACTGAGGGGGTGTTTTAGAAAATACACAAGAAACAACTCGCTGAGGCAATCGCTCAAGTCATATGTACCAGGAGGCTTGCCCCATTCGTTCCTCGAGCAAGGCCGCCACAATGGACACAACTGGTGATCAGCCAATTCAACTCTCCTTCCCCTTGCCCCGGTCACTGGATACAAAGATTCACCTTCGCTTGGTAGTCAAGTCTAAGGCTATCATGCTTTTCCTGACGACGGTCGCCGCTGATGACGTAGGCAAGCCCGTTCCCATGGGTTCCTTCGTATATGCTCTGCCAGATGTAAGCTTGTGTACTCACAGTATCTCCTCATATGATATATGGCTTATTACTCAAATAGCAATACAATCCAAGTCAACCACTGTCAACCACAATCTACTCCGTTGAGGCTACGCTGGAGTTCACAACCCGCCTGGCCAAACTTCTAGCCAAAAAGACCCAGCTGCCTGTTTATGTGGGTAACTCCATTAGCCTTGCTAACACGGGCCTTGGAGGAACCGTTGAAGAAGAGATGGAAGCCTTCAAGAAGGTCGTCGAGGTTACACTAGGCGAGCTGAAGGATGTCATCGCACCCACCGATGCTAGGACAAATGGCGTGGAAAGCTCCTGAGTCACTCGCCTACATCAAACAATTTCGACAGGTTTCATTTCATCGTGCAGTCCATGTTCCCAGGAGGGTCTCATTCTTATGCTGCGGCCTTCCTCCCTTATCCACTCCGGAGGTTGACCACCATATCGAGACCAATAGTCCATGCAGGGATCTCTCCGCTTTACAGCCCCTCCGCTTCGCTCGGCACCGGCAGACACCCCTCGGTTGCGTTGTGGCGAGTTGCACATGCTTATCTTGTGGCCGAACTACTGTTTTATGGCGCGACGTGCGACGATATCGTGGTCGTAATGCCTTACGCATGCACCTTTCCTGCGGTGTGCAAGTCAACCGCTTGAGCAGGATCAGTCAAAGTCTCAGCCAAGGCAGGAATGTCTGATGCACCAACAGCGGGACCGATAAATTCCAGCCTACCCCAAGACGTCGACTAGAGGACAATTAGCAACAGCAGAGTTCCCTCCTGTGGGTACCGCGAAACTTCTGAGGCATGACGGTCATTAGAGAGCGTGCAGAACATCGATACCGGTCAATAACCACCCAACTTATAATTCTCGTGTCCTGATATCCATAGACCCGCGGGGCTGCCCACCCGAGAGCTCCCGACGCTGCGGTCGTGTGTCTATTCTCACGTGCTCCAGGTACACAATGGCGTCGCTGTAGATGGTTCAAGGCATGGTGGAAAGGTCAATACGTGGCACCAAATCTGACATGGACCACAGGCAGTTGTGATGCCGCCGCCCATTGAAGGGCCTGGCTGATGCACATGGGGAAGAAACGACTGTGTCTCCCCAATGGGACTTTATTGACTGATTTTGTACCTGCGGTCTGCGGCCTCATGGATCGTGGATCGAATCTTGCATCGTGAGATCTGGTCGGCGATTACCACCTGTAGGACAAGGGAACACTGATTCCGCATCCCAAGCGGGATATCGAGGCCATTAGGTGTCCCGATCCACATTTGGATCAGCCGACTACTGAAGCTTGATTTTAGGTAATTGTGGCAATGAGGGGACACATAGCCTTACGATCATGGTGCTGCTCACTTAGGTCAGCTCATGTTCCGGAGGTGGCTACACTGCTAAAGGGGAATCACACAAGCAGAATCAGTAACCACATGAAAGATAGCCAAGATACCTAGTTAAGCTCAAATGAATCCAGTTTCGTTCATCCTTATGTTACATAAGGGATATGCAGGCATGACCCCCCCAACGTCAAGAGTTCTCCTTCAATAACGACCCTACGAAATACCCCAAGGGAGAACCTGTGATTCAACATCCACGTCATCCATCACAGAAAGAACCATAGCTAGAATGCATACACTTCTTGGGCTTAACTTACTCCCTGACAATGCCGTTGCATGGACCATCGCTCTAAGCACGACTTGGTCAACGAATAGCACTAGAATTATATCCAGTCGGACGTTTCGGCCTTATATCTAACCGTAGTTGGGTTGCATAGACCTAACGATTATCGAGTGGGAAACACCGTAGCACCACGGACGGAGTTCTGCTGTACGATGTAGTTCACTGGTCGACTCGTTCTAGGTTTTGACTCCCAATCATGGGAACGCCTCCGTCTACCAAGGCATAAATGCGAGTTTCGCTAAGGCGTATGGCTGAAACCAAGAAACCGAAATCGTCCCAGCCACTAAGGGAGACTGCTAGTGTGGGCAGCGAAGCCAAGTCGTAAGGGCATACATGTGTCAACCTCGAGTCTTCTGCTGCAACGTCGTTGCGTCTCTCGGTGCCACACCCGAACCAATAACTGCTGCGCAATTAGACCGACATCATCGTCCGCTACCCGAGGAGCGGGTGGCTGCATGGCATACAGCCATTCTACACCCCGGCACGACACGTGAAGTCTCCCAGGTTCTTCGTCGACATACTTAGGGGACTGGAGTGTCCCAGCATCATAGGTGCGAACGTCGAGAAAAGCCGTTGGGCACATAAATCTCCGAGCGAGATTCCCCCGTCTCACAGCACCGGTTATGAAAAAGTGGCTTGAGGCGGGAGGGTTCGTAATGAACGTAGGCTAGGTAGGTAGCATGCCCATCGGGACTCGCTGGACCTTTCTTTCTTTTCTTTTTGCCTCTCGAGGTTCTACGGCAGTAATTTGGCAGGCCCCTCGACGTACGACGTTGGATTACATGGCAACTTGCACAGGAGCTTGTGGTATGGGATGAATTATTTCCCACCACCGCGACGTGAAGGCACACCCAACGTGTACGGCGCCTCTCGTCCAGTATTGCCATGCCACGAGGACAAGCGACGAGACCACGAGTTGTTTGTTTCGTGAGGAAGGTACATATGCAGCATTTCGCTCTTTCCCCCATCTTATCCCCCTTTCCCACTACTTAGCTAGATGTACAGGATATCTGGCCGTTGGGAAGGCGGTTTGTGAGATCTCCTGTTATAGTCGTCATACCAACGGTGGACCGGCAAGCACTACCAGATCCTACACCGGTCTCTTCTCGTGCAGCCCGGTTTTGCAGCTCGCCTCTCGGCACCCGCGCTGCGGCGGAGTCCGGTATATTGCCCACGCTAGTTGGGACGCCCGAATCCGGGTTTTCTTCTCTGTTTAACGCCCAGCTATATGGATCTACAGTCAGTACCACGAATACAGGGCTTTGAGGCCCCGTTATCGATCTCGCGTCGCAGAACGTATTTACGTGTAAAGGGGAGTGCTCGTTCACCGTCTAGACTAGTTGATCTTTGCTGCGTAGCTGAGGAAGAAACCGTCGGCATTACCATCTGACTTCCATGCTGCTAAACGTTATATCCTGCCAATTTCATAGCAATCACGCCCGCATCTGCACGGGCATTGGGTGCAGAGCCTCACAGCCATTGATATACTGGATTCCTGCCAGTTTAAGGCTTCTATTCGTCGGATGTCGTCGGAAAATAGCCAGTGGAGTGAGCAAAATGCAACACCGTTGGGGTGAAACGGCTGTTGGTACCTAACGGTTGAAATGAGATTATTCCGAGTTTGTTCCACCTGCAGGCCAGTGCATTTCGTGGCGTAGCTATAGAAGAGGTACTAAGTAAGTAGCGTAAAGTAATAGCGAAATATAAGGTAGCGCATCTCGTACAGTCATGTGCTACTTGCAACTAAACCTAAAGCCCTATCCATGTTCACGTACAGGATCTCACCTAATTATAGACGGCTGCATAACCCCGCTGTTTACATACGGAATACAAGCAGGAACATAAGTGCAGAAACTCGAAAAGCTTAGCGGGAGCAAAGATATCGCGATGGGTACATAGATACCTCATCAGCTAATCAAGGAAGCAGGAGGACTAGGAGATGCCAGACCTGAAGTTGGGGGCCCGTCCGATTAAAAACAGGGATCAGAGGGCGTCGTCGCAGTTCCCCTCACCTTTTGTGCCTGTGACCTGACAATCTCTGACCTTGTGCGAAGAAGTGAAATCATTCTCAAACTCCACCATTGATCAAATCGCAAGGGCACCCCATACCCCCCCAAGTTTATACATACAACACACACAACCACCCACACGCATCAGCCCACCATGGTAGTACCGTCCTCACTATTAGGGTGATGAAAGGCTGGCTTCCTTTTCCAAGTTACATGGATTACTTACTTACTTACTGTACACATACTTATCTGCAGATATATTGCTGCCTTACCTAGGTACTAAGGCACGGCATCAAAGAGTAGTGACAACGACAACCCCTTTCTCTCATCACTACTGTTTTACCCCCACCTCTCGGAATTTGCGTATAAATCTTAGGGAGAAGGTGACAGGAAAAGAGGAACGAGGGCCGTTGACAGCTGTTCCCAAAGACGGTCCCCGCGGATTATTACTAACCCCTTTCTGTTTAATCGAGTGAAAGCGGTGCGACTTGGCGAATCTTTTTCCTTCTTGCAGGGATAATCACCCACCATAACATTATCATCATCCTGACACAGCAGTAGCTCCTGGTCAACTGCGGTTCCCCCCCCCTCCAATACGTCGAGTCATACGCGCAAACTGACGCCCTTGCGGCCGGCCATTTAATATCAGTTACTGCCAAAATATCTAAGGGGCAATCCTCTACGGATACTCACAGTACACCCGAGTTCTCTCCCACTTCTAGGCGCACTACCAAATCCTCCTCTCGCCCGCCATACATCATGGCGTGGCAACCCAATCCCGAGTCCTTGAGCCAGCTGGCTGCTTGTCTCAAGGACTCCCTCAGCGGCTTCAACAAGGCTGCTCAGAAACAGGCGGAATTAGTAAGAGCTTCCTTTATTCGCTTGGATATTATGATTGGATTCGCAGCTGCTCCTAGAGCTCCCATCCGGACCGACGAACGCGAGCGCATGCTAATGTATTCCTCTTTTCACTCCTTAGATGCTCACTCAGGCCAAGGCGTCGCCCGACATCAACAATTATCTTGTCTATCTTTTCTCGAACAGCGACCCTCCGTCTGGGATACAATGCTCCGCGCAAGACTATCATCTCGTACGGTCTGCGGCCGCCATCATGTTGAAAAACAATGTCAAGACCGGCTTAAAACAGATACCGGCGGACAGCCTGAACCTGATCAAGATGGCCATTCCCTTGGGTTTGCAAGACAAGAACTCTCAGATACGCAATTATGCAGGCAATATTGCGACCGAGCTGATCCGCCGCGGGGGCTTATTGAGTTGGCCGGAGCTCATACCAGAGCTGTTGAAGATTCTTGACAACGAGGGTGGCCAATTCTCTAACGAAGCGCAAGAGGGCGCCATAACAGCCCTGGCGAAGATCTGCGAAGACAATACCAAGATGTTGGAGCGCGAGCTCAATGGCCAGAGACCCCTGAATTTCGTCCTGCCAAAGCTCATACAGGCGACTAAGAGTCCTTTACCGAAAGTTCGCGCACAAGCTCTAACTGCGATTAACGTTTTCACGGCCCGGAAGTCTCAAGCCATGCTCAACTGTATTGATGAGCTACTGCAGCACCTCTTCACCTTGGCAGGAGACCAAAGTGCCGATGTACGGCGCCAAGTATGCAGGACGTTCGTTCAACTCGTGGAGACCCGACCAGACAAACTGCAACCCCACCTAACTGGCCTAGTGGACTATATTATCTCGCAGCAGAAGGACGACGATGAGGAGCTTGCTTGCGACGCCGCGGAGTTCTGGCTTGCCGTTGGAGAACACGAATCGCTCTGGCAATCCTTGACCCCGTATATCAACAAGATCATCCCAGTCCTGCTCGAGTGTATGGTGTACAGTCCTGAGGATATTGCCTTGTTGGGAGGTGCATCAGATGATGAAGAGGAGGAGGACCGCGAGGAAGACATCAAGCCGCAGTTCGCCAAAAAGTCGGCAGGACGAACCGCAAATGGTGGCGACGCATCCACCGACCCGAATCAAAACGGTAACGCCTACCAAAAGTTGGCCAGTATGGACGAAGATCTAGAGGAGGGCGAGATTGAAGACGAAGATGGGGACGATGCGAACCCGGATGAGAAGTGGACACTCAGGAAGTGCTCCGCGGCTGCGCTTGATGTATTTGCGCGTGACTTCCGAGACCCCGTTTTCGAGTCTATCCTACCCTATCTTACGAAGAACCTCAAGCATGACGAGTGGCCGTATCGCGAAGCTGCCGTCCTCGCACTAGGAGCCGTGGCGGAAGGTTGCATGGGTGTCGTCACGCCTCACTTGCCCGAACTGGTATCTTACCTCCTTTCGCTACTGAACGACCCCGAGCCTGTTGTCCGGCAAATCACGTGTTGGACACTCGGTCGTTATTCAGCTTGGGCCGCCGGGCTTACGGACCCGGCTCAGAAGCAGCAATATTTCGAACCCATGATGGAAGGTATCTTGACGAAGATGCTCGATAAGAACAAGAAAGTTCAGGAAGCAGGCGCATCGGCCTTTGCGAACCTTGAAGAGAAGGCCGGAAAGAAGCTCGAGCCATACAGCGGGCCGATTATCCAGCAATACGTCAAATGCTTCCAGAAGTACAAGGATCGCAACATGTATATTCTATACGATTGCGTACAGACCCTAGCCGAGCATATTGGGCCGGTTCTAGCCCAACCCGATCTAGTAGACGCGCTGATGCCGGCTCTCATCGACAGGTGGCAAAAGGTTTCAGATCAGTCCAGGGAACTCTTTCCCCTCCTGGAGTGCTTGTCATATGTTGCGATGGCTCTGAACGACGCATTCACCCCGTATGCCCAACCCATCTTCCGCCGCTGTGTGAACATCATCCACCAAAACCTGGAACAATCTTTGGCCCTGGCAAACAATCCGGCTCTCGAGGTTCCCGACAAGGACTTCCTCGTTACCAGCTTGGATCTTATTAGCGCAATCATCCAGGCACTGGACAAGGAGAAATCTGCCAAGCTTGTCGAGGAATCCCAGCAGGCCTTCTTCGAGCTGCTGGCCCTCTGTATGGAAGATCCTACCGATGAAGTGCGTCAGTCGGCCTACGCGGTACTCGGCGATTGCGCGAAGTACGTTTTTGGACAGTTGCAGCCGTCGCTGCCCAACATCCTCCCAATCTTGTTGAGGCAACTCGACCTCGACAGTATTCTTGATGAAGAAATAGACAGCGGTTTCAGCGTGGTGAACAACGCCTGCTGGTCAGCCGGGGAGATCGCCATTCAATTTAAGTCCGGAATGGCGGAATGGGTGCCCGAGCTTTTTAGGCGCTTCGTCGACATCATCACCAACCCTGGTATTCCCACGGGAGTACAAGAGAACGCCGCAATCGCGTTGGGTAGGCTCGGGCTCGGTAATAGCGAGCTCCTTGCGCCGCATTTAGCCAGCTTCGCGGAAGATTTCCTGAGCTCCATGGATGAGGTCGACCCATCGGATGAAAAGGCAACCGCCTTCAGAGGGTTTACCGTCATAGTGGAACGGAATCCCATGGCGATGGAAAAGTCGCTTCTGCACTTCTTCACCGCAATTGCCCGGTACAGAGACCTGAAGCTACGCAGTGAAAACAACAACGGCCTGCACGAAGACTTTCAAAAGGTAAACCGCATCCCACCACTTACTCCCAGTTTTGACAAAGTACGTTCTAATATTATGCTAGACCATCAACATCTATCGCCAACTCATCCCACAACTCGACCAGTTCTTGAGTCAATTGCAACCTCAGGACCAGGAGGCGCTGAAAGCGACCTATGCCTTCTGAGGAGAGACGCGACGCTTTTACGTGTACACTCCAGCAGCACTTTTTCTCATGTTCGCCAGTTTAGCCTCGAGCTGAAAGATCGTCTGCAGGAAAATAAGCTAACGTGCATGTGTTATGGACGACGATTTATGACACGTATGTGACTTTGACATTATCGAATTGACGTGGTCTGAGTCTCGAGATGGATGTAATCGCCAAAAAGTTGTCAAATATGGATCGCGGCGGTGGCATATTTAGCTGGCTGCTGTCTTGTGACCTGGAGTAGGTAGTCCGGCTTGATTCTGGCGTTCCGTGGTAGGATGAGGAGCCACCCGAATTAGGATGTATTGACCCATGGGGGGCCATGTATTGGAAGAAGAAGACGAGGGGTACTTGGGCATGAAGTACGCATTGGCGGGTGGACATTGAGACATAGGTTAGTCCATCGAGGCATCATCATTGACCCTCTCTTGCCATAACCATTCAGGGGGAAACGGTGCGACCGGAGATGAGGTGGGATCATAGTTCATATCGGGGGCCCTGTGATTAATCCTTGGGGGACCCCGTCGTTGCTGTGTCAACCACATCATCTCTTTTTTATTACATAGATAGCCTTAGATAGCATTTTCACCCTCCCGGATCAGCAGATAGTTTTTGGAACGCATAGAAAGAAATGATAACTGCGGGGAAGGGGACGCCGGAAGACGGCGAACTGGTACCATCTTGTCTTGTCTCTGACGCCCGTCCTTGTGGCCCCATCTGTGCTTCTGCTTGTTCGAGTGAATATAAGGTGGTTAGAGCAGACGTAGGTAAGTACTCAGCAGGCGAAAGGGTACGGGAATAGAAATGAGAGATAGAACTGGCACGTCTACTGTCCTACTAGAGAATCGCTTTGCGGTAGGAAGGCTACCTCTAACATTCAGCTAGCTGATATGCCTGCATTTTCCCGCCGAATTTCGCAGCACATCGCGAGCATGCAGATATAGACATACCGTAACACGCATGGGTGCGAATTGCTCGTCGAATTTTTTTTTTATTTCTACAGTTGACATCCGGTCGGTACATATATACGTACGTGTAATCCGTGAAGGACAAGTGTTGTTCTCCGTTTTCAACCAAGGCGTGGTATCCGTGTGGTATCGTTTCGCAATCCCCCTTATGCTCGAGTTACGCCACCGCCATGCCTTGTGCCTCCCGCTCAGACATAAAGGAGGGTGCCTCACGTGGAGGATTCGTCCTCGACAACGCCGAGGGCCTGGCCCATCTTGACATGCTCGCCCTTCTGCGCGACCCAGCGGAACCCGCCCTTCGCGCCGGGGTTCTCGGCGACGGGGGCCTCGAAGACGAGGACGATGGTGCTGCCGAGCTTGAAGCCGCCCATCTGCTGGCCGCGGCGCAGGGCGTGGCCGCCGAGCACGGGGCTCGCCGCGGCGTACGAGGCCTCGGCATAGCCGACGTAGGGCTCGCCGCGCCGCGCGGCTTCCTCGGCGGCGCGGTCGGCGGCCGTGTCAGTGAGCAGGGAGTTGGTGCGCAGCTCGCGGTCGAAGTCGATGACGATGGAGCCGACATTGGTGGCGCCAACGGGCACGAAGCCGAAGAAGCCCCAGCGCCAGCGGCCGAGCAGCGCCACGCGCTCGTTGAGCGTGAAGAGGCCCGGCAGGGTGCGCTGCAGGTAGGGCGATACCGAGTACAGTTCGCCCGCGAAGTGGCGCCGCCGCTCCACCACCCAGTTCGCCGGCGAGTGGAACCGGTGATAGTCGCCCGGCGCCAGGTACACGACCGCGTAGTAGAGCGCCGTGTGCTTGCCGGGCGACAGGACGTCCCACCAGGGCCGCTCACCGAGCGCGAGGTCCGCGCGCACCTCGGATACGGCACTCGGGCTCGATGGGTCAGCCGCCTGGTCCTCAAGTTCCGCTACCGCGCGGCCCTCCTTCGGCCCGCCGGAGAGCAGGGTCGGGACCGTGTACGAGATGCCGTTGACGCGGGCGAATTCCTCGTCTTGGGCGACGAGATTCTCGTCCCCATCCACAGCGGTCTTGGCGCGGTGCCCTTCTGTGGGTTGTCTGCTCTCGGATAGGCTAGGTGTAGGGGACTGCTTGCCCAGCAGCGCGTCCACGCTGTACGTCATACCCTTGACCTGCTCTATGTCGCCGCCCTCGATCTTGCCGAACTGCAGGAGGCGACCGTCGGCGGGGGACAGGAGAGCATTAGGGTTGGGATCTAGCGGGCGGGCGCCGGGCTTGAGGGTTCGGTAGAAGAAGGCGGCGAGATTGGGGAAGACGTGGAGATCCTGCTCCTCGATCTCATCCAGGTTCACACCGAAGATGAAGGAGTATAACTTGAAGCCCGGAATGCGGAGGTAGTACGGGATGGGTATCTCGTTGAACTTGCCCCACAACCTCGACATCGCCTTCAGGGGTAATGTGGACATTAGCTGCACTTGCCTAGAGAAGATGTGTTACCACACGAGCACTGAAAGAAGGCGCATCGTGGGATGCATACCATGGACCATCGGGCGTGACCCTCGGCCTCTTCTGGGGCTTGCCACCGGGCCCGCCATCCTCGGATTCTCTCTCAAGCCTCTCCTTTTCCCTCGCCTGCGTCTTGTAGAACTGCACGAAACCCAGAAAGCCAATTCCGAGACCAACCGGTATCGGATACCATTGGACCTTGGTGTTCTTCAATGCGGTTCTTAATCTTGATCTGAACCGCTCTTCGTTCTGCCGTCTTGCCGATGTCTGGTGGATACATGGCCTAGGAGTAGTGGTGAAGTGTCGTGCGGGCTGTCGCGTCCGGACAGGGCAGCTTTGCGGGAGACGACGACCACGTGATATCAAGGTCTTTACCGTCGCCGACCGACGTAACAAGACCGAAACATGCGGGCTTGCCATACTAACAAACGGGCAGATTATGGAAACTGAGCGTTAGCTCAATAAAGAGAGCTCTCTTGTCTAGTTACCGCCAACCGTATGCATGTGAAAAGTTGGGTGTTTGGGTAAGAGATTCTACATGCATCAGACGTCACACAGGTGAGGTTCGCAATATAGACATCGGATCAAGGACAGAAGGAAATACCGAGGATGCAGACAATAAGAAGCCTTGCAACTCGTTATAGAGTATAATGCGCCCAGGTTGTCTGGACCATATATTTTGACACGGGCTTGAGAAAAGGAAGAAACCTTCACCCTCACAAGACGTACGTACAGCTGCGACAGTCCAATGACGCACATGCTGCATCTATCGCATTAGAAGGGAAACTAGTCCTTTCTGAGCTAGGCCGAAGAACAAGTTTAAAGTTTAAAGAGGAAAATCAATAAGAGAATAATGCAGCTAAAGTTTCCTTTAAATCAATTTGTTATGCTGTAACAGAATATGCTTATAAAACAGATTATCGGGCCGAACCATTGTCCAACAGTCCAAGCTCCCTCCCTTGTTCCTTAATGACAGCGTGGTTTCTAGTACAATCTCTCGAAGATATAAGGATCCCTTGTATCTCCTTAGCACTATTCACTACCACTGTTGGCGCTGGTGCCAAGTGCTTGTCAGATAATAAGCTACTTCTTGGCTGATTCCATGAAGCTACGCCCCCCCTGTCATGGAATGCAACTGAATCGCGATTACATATCCACTGACACATACGGTACATACATGAGTTGGAGCACTTGACCACATACTCAACCTCGCCGCCAGACGGGCACACTCGACGGTCCTTCCTAACCTTCCATACTCTCCCTCACTCGGTAATACTTCTGCCAAGTTCAGATCTCAAGGTTCATTGTTTATTTTTGGGAATTTTGCTGGGCTAACCGACCTTTATGCTCGCCTAATATGCTTCCCACTCTTCCTCCCCCGGCCTGACGAATGCATGACATCGTCCCACCTTCTCGCTATTCGTAACACTATCGCGGAAGACGGAAGAAGTCTCTTAGAGCGCGCGCCGTGTCTGAGGAGCGACTCCGCCTGAAGTATCGCCATGGCTTCCCCATCGCCCAACCCCGTGGCTGCCGAAGCTGAAGGAGGACCCCTCAAGTTCACCTTACAAATCTTGTCGCCATCCACCGGTGTACCTCAACCTTTGGTGATTCAGGGCTTGCCTGCGAGCGCGACCATTAAGCAGCTGAAAGAGAGACTACGGAATATCCTTCTAGCGAGGCCTTCAGATCAGGCCCAGCGCCTTATCCACCGAGGCCGCCTCCTAGCGAGAGACGAGGAGACTATGCTGAACGTGTTCGGGGAAGAAGCGGTATGTACTTTCGACCCAGCGCCAGTTTCACCGTCGTGGGGTCGCGCTCGAGGACAACAAAGGAGACGCTCTTGCTAATCGGTTTGGTCATGATGTAGCTACGTTCTACAGACCATCAGACACTACATCTTGTGTTGCGAGATCTTTCCGACGCCCCCCCAGATTTCCCGCCGGCTCCTCCTCAGCAGAGCGTAAACCAAACCAGTGGCGCAACTCAGCAGCCAGCGGGAACCCATGCCCAAACCCAAGCCCAAGCCCAGCCGCACCACCACCACCACCACCCCCTTCCCCAGGCGGCGGCCTTTCCAGCGCATACCCAAGTCCGAATTGGAACTGGGCAGTGGCCACTGGCCGGTAATGTGCCCTTCGGCCAGCAGCTCCAGTTTCCGACTGTCGGCATTACTGCTGGTGTACAACCGCTGAATCTCCCCCTGAATCTCCCCCTGAATCTCCCTCCTGGAACAACACCACAGCAGTTTATTGCCCAGCACCAACGCGAATTGCTGGCCGCCAGGTATCCCCAACTGGGACAGCGCAGGCTGGACGAGCTGCTGGACCAGAACCTGCGAGAGCTAGAACACCGCGCAGCTCGGGCTTTACAGACACCCAGCTCACAAGGTACGGGCACGCAGCATGAGGCGAATGCGGCGGGGAGGACTGCTTCGCCCCTCCAACCCGACACGACGCGTACCGTCGTACGCGAAGGAGTGGGGCCCAACGGCCAGCAATGGCGTATCACTGTTAATGAATCGATATCGAATGCATTACATCGCCAGGGGAGAACCGGCTCGCCACTTGCAATGGCTGATATGCATGGTCCCTGGCGGCCTCCCAGTGGTATCCCTCAACCTCGGCCCCCGCCCAACGGAGGGCAGCTTTCGGGTTCCGAGGTGCAGACTGCCTTGCGAACGGCGGACGCGCTCCAGGCGACAAGGTCTATGGCCGATGCCATGAGGAGAAATGCAAGCGCAACCTCGTTATCCAACCTCGCCGGTACCCAATCCAGTCGTCCCGTGGCCCCTGGCGTCACGACCCCATCCCTAATGGCGCATCCAGGGCGAAGCGCTGCCGGGACACCTGATTTGTTCAGAGAAGCCGGCGCTGGTAGGAATGCCCATGTAACCCAATCCCAAGCCCAGGGCGCCTCCGGAACGCCTGAAGTTTACATATTGTCTTCTCCTAGCGGGCCGCGTGCTTTGTTGCTGAACGGTAACTTGGATGTTTACTTTACTCCTCAGGGTCGAGCCAGTAACCAGTTTCTGGGGCCGCGCAACCCCCTAGGCCCAGGATTGTGGGGCGCCAGTGGTCTTCCTAACATTCACCTGCCGACGTCGACGCAAATTAATCCAAGCCAAAGGTCTCCTGCAGGAGCAGGCACGACAGGAATAAACGGTCCACAAGCACGGCAACCACCGCAAGAGCAAGCACAGAATGGTTTACCCCAACCCCAGGGACAGCCCCAGCCAGGCCATGCGGTAGCTCGTCCGGATAATGCGCAGGTAGAGGCAGTAAGGATCGCCAACTTATGGCCTGCTGTATGGGGAATGATTCGGTTATCACTATTTCTATTCGTGTGGTGGTACACTTCCCCTACCGCCACCTGGTCCAGGTTGATGATGGTTGTCTTTATTGCGGTCACCTTCTTCCTTGCGAATACGGGCCTCTTGACACCTTTGACTGGGCAAATTTGGGTCCCTATTCGGCAACACCTTGAGAATCTCATCCCACTCGCCGATCATCACCGGGACGCAGAGCCCGCCCGAGCCGCGGATGCCCAAGGTGGAAATGGGAACGCGGCAAACGCCGAAGTGCAGCGGGGATTGGATCCTGCGGCCACGGCTGCGCGGTTAGTGCAGCAACGGCGCGAGCGCAACGCAAACTGGCTGGCAAATCAAGTGAGGAGGCTGGAGCGCGCTGGGGTGTTGTTCCTGGCTAGCATTGCACCCGGGGTCGCCGAGAGGCACATCGCACACCTGGAAGCCGAAGCAAGAGCGGAGCGGCAACGGCGTGAGACGGAGGAGGCGGCAGCGAGAGAAGCCGCGTCTGCGGCCCCGGAAGGAAACGGAGACGCACCAGCAGGCGCCGGACAGGCGCAAGGGAGCTCTGGTTCGAGTACGGCGATAGATCAGCAGAACCAGGCCGAACAAGCCGAAGGAGAGGGGCTTAGGGCGAGGGCTCCTAATGCTGATAGGCTACCTGTTGCCGCCTAAGGAGTTCACCAAAAAGAATAGTATACCCAGCCTATCCATGCAGGGGCCCGGGGGGAGGGCCTTAAAATGAACGGGCAAAAAAGAATATTGCGTGGGACATAATTTAAGCTGTTGACGGGATAACATGTTTGTTCAACACACACCATTAGCCGAAAAGAATTTCGCTTGCACGATGTGTATGAGGCGGGGGATTTACCATCGCGGGTCATAGTTCGATCTCGAAGAGCGGGTTTGTCAAAATAGCCGCTAGTGTAGCGATATGTATGTGTACCAATGATACTGTGACCGCTCGTGCTTGGAACGGGTTCGCAACCACTTCACGAATGGAGTCTATGACAATTCAAGTGCTCCACCTAAAAAGGAGGGTAATAAACCCTTCAGAGTTTCACTACCACGTACGAGTGAGTCCTCGGCGTACCTCGGGTATCTTGCTATAATACACATAACTGTACCATTTCCGATCTGGGCTTAAAGGATATAATGCCGTTTAAACATTACATATTACCTATTAAGTATTACCTATTGCCCAGTAGATATTATCGCATTCCTACCTCAGCAGACCGAACAGCCTTCTCAGGGCGTCGAAACACCGAGACCGGGAGCGCCGTGGCGCCGCCCACTTGGGC
Source organism: Monosporascus sp. CRB-9-2 (assembly GCA_004155915.1). Lineage (NCBI taxonomy): Eukaryota > Fungi > Ascomycota > Sordariomycetes > Xylariales > Monosporascus > Monosporascus sp. CRB-9-2. Next base: position 18,105 of record QJOA01000514.1, on the reverse strand, counting down.
TTTCCGCCGCCTTTGATGTTCTTCCCCTTTTCGTCCTTCCCCCCTTCCATCGCGTCCTCGTACTTACCATTACCATCACCACCATACTCGCCATCACTACCATCATACTCACCGCCAGTCTCGCTACAGGGCCAATGCACCTCGTCCCAGAGGTCCAGCTCCGCGTCGCCCAGCGCCGGGAGCCGGAGCACGCGCTTGAGGAAGACCAGCACGGCGACGGCCTGGTTCCCGACCGCCTCGGCCAGCGACAGCGCCGTCTCCAGCAGCGCCCGCACCGCCGGCGCGTCCGTGTCCCGCCCCGCGCACCCGCAGCGCCCCGGCGCCGCGTGCTGGAAGTCCAGCTCGATGCGGGTTTCCCTCGGGAGGGCGGCGGAGGAGGAGGAGGGGGCAAGGGGACAGGATGGGACTCGCGTCGCCCAGAACCCCGCGCTGCACCCCGTCTCCGGGTGGTCTACGCGGTAGATCGTCACCCCGTTGATGCGGCCCTCGGTCACGTGGGATGGCCGCTGGGCGGGCATCTTGACGGTGGGGGGGCCGGGGGAAACTGAAGAAAAGGGGGATTAGGGGCGTGTTAAGGATCCGGGTGGGTACTGGCTGGACTGGCTCTGCGGTGATAGAAAATCATCATCTCGAATGCCTCGGGGGGGCCCAGTCTTATACGAGGAAGCCGTGAGGTAATTCTTTCTCAGTCGGCACTACAATGGGCTTTATAACGCGTCTTAAGCCACGGCTTTGCGGCTTGCTCCTACAATAATGGGGGCTGGCTGGCTTGAGAATGGTATTGTGCCGTAGAAAAGAGCTCCGACAATGGTCTTTGTCGTCCTTTGTTTATTTCTTTCATCTCTTCTCTCTTATAATGGCTTATGGCTTGGGATGGTTCTTGTTTTAGTGATAAGTTATCAGGCTAAGATACAAGTTTCGTTACTCTTAGCGGCCAGCAGGAAGCAGCATGCTCTTTGTTTGGTTTTCTGGTTTGGAAAAAGAAATAAAAAGCATGGCAAAAAAAGGTGTTGTGGGACTCGAACCCACTTGTGACTGTACATACTGGAGATAGTATGTAAAGGCAGTCCGCGATATGATTACAGTACAGCTCGGAACAGAGGTTCGACGTAGTCCTCCGCGTACGAAGGCGTAAACACCGTTCCGAGCATCACCGAGCTATACTGCAGTGGTATAAAATCTAGAATTAGTGTTTGCTTGCTCCCAGGCTCGAACCCTATATGCGTCAGGGGAAGGAAGAGAAGTGAATAGGGGAGGGTGACGCCTTACCAGCCAGGCTAACCGAGCTGATTTCTAGGAGCAGGTGATATTTCACGGCCTTAGTTTGATATATTAGGTCTTCTCCGATCTGGATGGTGTCCGTTAATGTCATTGTTGCCCTGGCAGACCCAGTTTGCCCCTGAGACATCACCTTGGGTGTATCTTCTCACCATGTAAGTGCCTAAGCAGGCTCTGGACAAAATAATTAGCCTACCCTTTATAATATCTTAAGCTTGATATGTAGAATCGAATAATCGATTTCCGATAACTAATAATAGTTGCCCATTTAATATGAAGAATAGAAAACTGTGATTATTCGATTTTCATTAAAAGTGAGCGAGCCTGCTAAGTAACTCTCCTACCTTTAATTTCATCACACTCTCACCCTCCCACTCTCACCCTTCCACTCCCATACCACTTTCCCGCTTCTCACCAAAACAATCAAAATGCCTCGACGACGAACAACCCTCGGGAGCAGGAACCCCCAACGATACAAGGACAGGAAGAACCGTCTCCGAGAACTTCTCCCCAGAGTGGGATTCGACTTCGCGGACAAGAGATGCCGCGCGATGCTTTCCGGGGTCGACTCCGCCCTCATCAAGGAGCACATCCGCAGATTCGCCGGGGACATCAGCAAGACCCTCGTAGATGAGGCCCTCGCCGCGCTCTTCCAGCAGGCCATCGCGGCGGTAGAGGAGGATCCGGCTCGACTTTCCGACATGATGCCAGGAGAGTTCTGGGGAGCCGTCAAGCAGGGCGTCCCGTGGGCCAGCGGTGACGACCTACAGGGTCACCTTGTCTTCTCCCTCGTCGCCGCCCTCGTCATCCCCCACGAGACCTACGACGCGGTCCGCCCGTACGAGATCATCGGACACCAGTATGGAAAGCTAGCCGAGGCGGTCCACAAGTTCTCGGCGCTGCTGAAGCAGCACCACCACGACAATGCCATCGTCATGAGCTTCTACCTTGACAGCTCGGTGGGCCTGCCGTCGGACGATGAAGAGGAGGAGCAGGAGGAGGCCGCGGAGCTGGCCGAGGGAGTGGAAGCGATGGACATCGACACGTGAGCAAGGGAATAAGTAACTAGGTACGCGGCGTATACAATTGTTCTGAAGCCCGTAATGCAACATGATTCCTATTATCCCATTTACTAAACATCGCGGCGAACCAAAATCACTAATAAGATACGTAAAACTCCTTATGCCAACGTCGAATAAGGTTGTCACGTGACATGAATCTTACGAACCTTAACCCCTGACTAAGGTCTCCAGGAACGGAAATAATTCCGGTAGTGATAATGATGGCTATGATACCTTTCCGTGACCATTAGAGAATGCGAGGTTCAAATAGTACCAAGTGGTTGTATTAGGAAAGGTCCTAGTTGTATACAGTCTCAGGATGGAAAATAGCTAAATCATGGGTGCACGGACTACATCTCCGAGTGGACAATCCGTGCTGTTAGGAGGAACTTATTACTTACAGTGATTGGACTTTTGCGTATTGTACACGGCACGAATCGGAAACGGCGTGGTTAAAATATAGGAACTATGTTATCCATAAAGAGGACCAAGGCCCCTCACTCAAGTCGAATTGGGTTCTGAATTTCAAAACACACCGATTTTCCCTTCTATAGTCTTGTATGAGCCGTTTGCTACCAGATTCATCTGCAGAATTACCAAATATCCGCTTGAAGGCCCACAAACTACAGTGATAACTGCTTTAAGCGGCGCCTTCCCTTTAGGGAACTGAAGGTTACGCACCCAACCTTTTTATTGAACGATTCTGTGTCGACCGGACCGTTTTGACCCACTGTTCGAAAAATTGTTAGGAATGCAGTTAGTTGGTCTTCGCGCGGATATGCTAACAACTGATTTAGCACGCCTATATCCGACCAATTTATCTTCTGGAAGGTCAGCGGGATGACTAAGTGTGTACGTTGCGGCGGCGAAGGAATCAAGGGTGATTTCAGATGTTCGTGGTGCAATGGTACAGGGGAAGAACCAAGTCTAGACTGAAAACGTCACGAATCTTCCGCGCCGATGTGCGCCATAACGCCGACAGACGGGATTAACCAGCCGCGCTCTGAATGCTGATTTATATATATATATGGAATATCCCTTACCAGATGGCAGGTACTTCGAGGGAAGGAGTTGCAGTGTGTTAGGAAGGGTATTTCTACTAGAGCTCAGGCCTTGCCTGTGCCCGTTTTCCTCCCCGGTCTAAAATTGTGTTGGACCAAAGCTACAGGGCGGATACCGCACTCATGTATCACTTCCTTATAAATTGTATGACAAGTACACAAGGCAGCCATGAGCCAATCGTACATTTACCGACTAGAAAAAACGGGGTCTTGTAATGCACTAACCGCAATAATCCCTGAGAATTGTAGAGCCAAACTAGCGTCAGCAAGTACCTATCTACAGTATGAATCGTGAGGCTTAATCGGTTCTCTCTCAACGTTAGCTTCGGAAACGTCATAACCCCTGCCCATTCCTCTGGAACTCGTCGCGAAGTGAGGATATCATTTTATCAACTCTGCGACACCGAGTTTATCATCAATTCTGACCATCCTCTTCTTCTCCTAGCCAGCTTCCCTCTACCGCCATTCGCGCTCGCTACCCGAGGAACTACGCGCCTCCGAGATTTGGCTCTCTACGGCTCTCTAAGAAGTAGTAGCCATGGTGAGCTATTCGCATTCCACACATTCGTGGGTAATCACTGCGCACGACAGTCGCTAACGCGCTTGCTCTTCCCGCGGTATTAGGGTAAACGCAAGAAGAGTTCGAGAAAGCCTCAAGGCCCTAAGAAGGTATGACGAAACGATCACAAGCCGAGCCCTATCCGTCCCGTTATCCACAAGTCAGAAAACTCAACCGCATCTCAGAACGAACCGCTACCTACCACTTTCACCTGCCTCTTCTGCAACCACGAGAAAGCCGTCACCGTTAAGATGGACAAGAAAGCCGGGGTCGGACAGCTAGATTGCAAGGTGTGCGGGCAGAAATTTCAATGCGGCATCAATTGTCAGTCCAGTCCCCGGCGTGCTGGCTCGCTCCCCTATCAAACCGTACGAACCACCGTGCTAACGAGCACCTTAGATCTATCCGCCGCCGTCGATGTCTACAGCGAATGGGTCGACGCGGCCGGTATGTTCCCCGACGTAGACTTCTGGGTCATTCTAACGCTTAGCTACACGGCGCATTACTGACTCGGTACTAGACGCCGTTGCGAAAGAGGACGCGACCGGGAGAATTTCATCGTCTACCTCGGGCCACCGACAGGGCATGCGGCAGTCTGCGGCCGATGCCGATGAGGACGAAGATGGTGGATACGAGGGCGAAGGTATTGTAGCCGATGATGACGACTACTGAAGTGCTCGACTGCGGCTGGGCCACCCCTAGCCGGGCCCCGCCCACATCTGCTCCTTCCGGGATGCGCACTTGCAGAACCAAGCCGTATCAGGTTCCGCCTGCAGGAAACGCCGGTCCGTTAATCCGGGGAGCCTTCCAACTCTGCCTGGTCTCGCCCCTAATGATAGCTAGCGAGCATCTAGCTTTGGCTAGGCCCGCGTCTTTGGGTTAATGGCAGTGGTATTCCCTATCAAAGATGAAGCATCCTGCTTGCTCTCCCCAGCCTTATTGCCCATACCTAACTAGTCCATTACATGGTGTAGAACCTGTCCCCAAAGTCTCCTAGGCCGGGAATGATGTAGCTAGATCTAGGTTAGCAACATATATAGTCTCGGTGAGATTTGAACATACTTCTTCTCGTCAAGGCCCTGTGTGTTCTATGTTAGCTTAGGTCACAGTACACCGGATCGACTGGAGTGGCAACTTACCTGGTCAACAAATGCCGTGACGACCCTGAGTCTTGGGAACTTGGTCGCAAAGTTCTTGATCCCCTCCGGGCTAGCGATGAGGTTTAGGAACAGAATCCTCTCTTCCGGAACACCGCGAGACTTGAGGACGTCAACTGCCATGATAGCAGAACCACCTAAAAGCCGTTATATGCGGGTCAGTTGTGGTCTGCGGCGGACTAGTTGTCGGCGCATCGAGATGGGACGCATCACCTGTTGCGAACATTGGGTCAAGCAATAGGACCCATCTGGTGGCGATATCCTCGGGTAGTTTATCGTAGAATAGCTTGGGCTTCGAGGTCTCCTCGTCTCTCTGGATCAAGATCTTACCGATCCGTACGGACCGACAGCAGTCCCGGAGGCCCTGTTCCATGGCCTCGCCGGCCCTCATGATGGAGACGCCGCATATCTTCCCCTGGAACATCAAGCCCGCATAAGTGCGGCCAACTGGGGTGGTGACAGTATGTTCTACTACGGGAAGATGGTTGAGACCTTCTTCAACAAGTAATCGAATGATCCGGTTTGAGTAGAAGATGAAGTCAGCGCGCTCCGTGTCCTTGTCCCGGATCATCCTGTAGAGAAAAGTGCATGATGAGCAACAAGGACAGCCAATAAGTGCTATGCGATAAGAGTCTCCCGAGAAAGTCAGGAGGCTGAGATAAACGGTGGGTTGCTGGTAAATATGATTCACCTAGCAAGATGCTGCTATCTACTAAGCTCTACAAAGCTCTACATGTGGGCAAACCTTGGATAGGGAGGGCTCAAAACGACTCACGGACTGAATGGGGAAACCACTCACGTGAGCAGAGCAATCAGTTGAGGCGTCTGGGGTAGGGTCACGACATTGTCGTACGTGACCTCTGTCGAAACAGTAGCAATCGGTTTCTGGCTCTCAGAGCGGTAATCCGGCCCTACGCATTGCGTGGGACCGGGCTGAGGACGAGTATTTGAGCTCGAGTCCATAGTGCACGGGGGACTTGTCCTGCTTGTAGAGATTCGGCTTAGCACCCCGCCTACCCGGAGACATGGGCGTATCAGTAACGGCTCATCCTATGTGCATCACACGAACGGGGGAGTTTCCTACGTGCAAGTATCGTTGCCTCGGCAGTATTTCTATACTCGAAGGTTAAAATAGAGCTAAGACAGGCGAGGAGAACTGTGGTAAGAATCGGAGATGTCTGGTCACTTGGGTAGCAGAATTCGGACGATTAGACAGCCTGACACTGCACGAGCTAGTTGGAGAAGTGCCGAGAAGAAGACTCTACAGAGTATTAATATATAGGCGCCTTCAGGCGGTGTTAAAACGGGTTGATCAGGTTGGATAGATAAATACTACTTATCTTGCTTCGTATAGGTATAGAATCAGACCAACCAGATTCGTGGACTTGCGTTCAGCTAAAGTGAATACGGAAGGTTCCGTTCCTCAAATGCTGGATAATTCGATACTTCCCAATGTGGGGATACCTGAAGTCTTCTATTCTCACCACAGTGATATCTTTATAATGGGCATTTCAATAACCCCTCGTTCCGGTTTTCATATCATCCATATACATGAAACAGTTATGGTAAGTAGATATCTACTTTTTCCCGCACGAAAGTCACATATACTATGTAAGTATCTTATCTGCATATGCATCGCAGCAATGTATCACAGCCATTACTTATCGAAACATGCAGGCACCTGCGCGAAGGTGTCTAAATGTACCTAGGTACTTATAGGGGTCGGTCTGCCGCTTCCGTCGGCGCGACATCAATGATTGCGAACAAACAACATTTAAGATCTATCATAGTCATGTGAGACCCTCTGAGATGGTTGTAGATAGATTTTGATTCTTGGTTTTCGTCAATCGCACACATATATCGTACTGTCATCTACCTGCTCAGCTCCTTTCCTTCATGAAGTTGAAGTTGTGTAGATGCGTTCTGTGCTTTACGTAGGAACGGCAGCCTACAGACCCCGTCCAAGCCGCCTTCCACATATGCAGCAGGTAGTAATAACATAACGCTACCTACTTATCTCTTTCTATTCTACACCATTGATCAATCATCGTTTCAATCTCCCCCCCTGCTTTTGTGCTGATACCCCAATCCACCACTTGTTTACAAATTCAGGAGCTAGTGATCGCGACACGCTCTATCTCCTTCAATGAGAACTGTACCTTGCTTGCTCTAACCGTTTCTGCGCAGCTCAATCGTAGCCATTTGCGCGCCGTCGCTGATTCGCGGCTTCCACTACCACAACCACTCATTGACAGTTACCTACCTACACAACGGTGAACAAGAAGGAAATCATCTTCATCCACTGGCCTATCGGAACCTTCTTCTCGCGCAACTTAAACAACTTAAATCCTTCCTCTTCCAATTACCTTCTTTTTCTCGCTCTCATGAGTAGCCAAGCGTTCGTCACTGAGCCACCTTGATCGCATTAATCAGCTAATATGGCGACGAAACATGGTACGACCGCGATGTTACCCAAGAGAAAGTTGACGACGTATGCGAAGACATCGCGGAAGAAACAGTCAAAGACGACCTATCAACCAGCACCTGCAGGCGATGACATCGCGCCCGAGATTACGGTGAAGACGACAACAGCAACGATGCGACGACAACGCCCCGTAGCAACCTCGCCGAACCCTCCCTCCCCTTCACCAGAGTCTGAGAGTCTCGACCGAATGGTGAAAGGGAAGGCGGACCAGGCAGATACGCAGAAACCCTTGAAATCAGATAGAAAACGGAAGTTTGCCGAGGTCTCGTCAAAGGCGCGCACCCAGAAATCGACCAGAAGCCAAGAAGATAGCTCGCCCTCTGCGCCTGCCCCGTCGGGTAATACTTCCTCTTCGAGGCCGGCATCTGTTCAGCGGGCTCGTGCTATCAGGTCTGCATCTTCAGAAGACGCTGACATAGATATGGTGGAAGCGAGACTATCAAGCCCACCTCCAACACCTACGAGACCCCAGGGTCCAAAAGCGGCCACGCGGGTCACCCAGAAGTCGGAGATGCCTTTCTCGCCAAACACGATGCAGATTTGGGATACTCTTCTCGACTCGGGCGAAGAGGAAGCAAAGGCATCCCAGCGCCCGCGCCAGAAGATCCCGGTGCGTCTCGCTGCGAAATCAAACCTTAAGCCTACCCTGCAACATGCTCCGTCCCGTGCCTCCGGTCCTAGTAACCAGCGCGGACCGAAGGCCGTGGATACCGAGCCAGCGCCGACACTTCAAGCGAAGCGACGGAGGAGGCGTTTAATAGACGCCCTCGTGGAGCAAGCCGGTGATGATGCCGGTGAACCTGACACTGAGGTGTCTGACGACGCGGTCGAGTCCAGCCAGCCATTGTCCAGCCAGGCAACCGATACGTCCAGCCTTGCCTCTGGTAGCATGCACACGGCTTTTGGTGCTCAGCCGAGGCCGACTGTTCCCAAGAGCAAGTCGTTCTCTCGGACTGCTTCTTCAGTCAAACGCACCTACGCTCAGGGGACTAGGGTACTGGAAGAGAAGGAGGAGGATATCCTCCTTCAAGCACTTGATATTCCCGGATCAGCCGCATCTCCCCTAAAAGGAAAGCGCTTGGAGCTTAGGAGCCCTTGGGAGTGGTCTAAAGCTGGCGACCAACTTGACGAAGACGGCGCTTGTGCCGATGTTTCATCCAACAAGAAGATACGTGATATTCACGAGTTACGACAGGCCGGTGCCAATACCCGTGTCGCTGATGCGATGCAAGACTTGGCCGAACAAATTGGAGCCCCAGCTGCGAAGCCCTCATCATCCCGCCGAACGGCGCTGCTTCGAATTGCCGAGGAGAGCAGGAACAAGGATTTGATGCGCCAGTTTCGGGATCACGGAATCGATGCAACGGTTCTCAAGGATGTGTCAAGAGAAACCGATATCATCTCTGGATACTTGATCTTATCGATCCTCGCGACAATTCTGTCTAAGTGGCCCTCCCCGCACATTATCCAACTGCTGCAAGAAAAAGACATTGGTAAATTATTTGCTCGCCTCATCAGGTTCCCCGATGGCATGAAGAAGATCACGCAGGACCGAAGAAACAACCTCTCGAAACGTAGCCAGGTTGCGGTGCTTAACATCCACGACTATCTGCGTCAGTTGCCGATCTGGGGTTCTGCGACGCCTGCAGCCGTATCGCCGAGGACTCTCTCTCTCAGGTGCCTGCATCTCCTGGTGACTCAGGAGCCTCATTTGAGTAGGGTCAACACAGTTTTCCCCGAGAGCGTTAGGGAAAGTCTGCTTGAAATTCTTGCGGCGGCTACCGGAGACCCCGACTGCTTTAACTACCCAGCGAACAACGGATATGTTGACCTATGCAGCATCTTGTCTATTCTCGACTTTCATGCGGTCGATGCTTCGAGTTCGCCGCTTGGGAGCGACGGGTGGTCAAGTCGTCTCCTCCCCATCGTAGCCGATGTTTTCGGGACGTTACTAGAGAGACCAGCCCCAGAAGACAAGACCCTCGAAACGGCGATACTAAAACTCACGATCAATCTGACGAACAACAACCACGACGCCCCCGATGTTTATATCTCCAAGGGCCTCGTACCGGCTCTGGCAGGATCGATCTGTAGCAATTTCGGCCAAGCCCTGACATCCGTCTCGCAGGACCACTGGGCAGATGGGATCCTAGATGGCTTGGTGCTCAGACTTGGTATTCTTATCAACTTCTCGGAGCACAGTGTTAGAATGCGACAGGTCACGTATGAATGCCGTTACGAGGGCTTTCAGCCGATCGAGGAGTTCATCCGACTGTTCCTGGAGAATTATCGGAGAACCGCCGAAGTAAGTCCCCGTCCCCCAGTAGGCTCGGACATTAATTACACGATACTGACTGTCTCTAGGCTGACTCGGTCGAGAAGAGCCATCTCAACGTAGTGTTTGGGTATCTGGCCGTGCTCCTCGGCCACCTATGTTTGTATGCTCCTGTTAGACAGCGATTCAGGGCCAGCCATTCGGCGAAGAGCATGGGGCCTCTTCTCGAGTCGATCAGAGAGTTCGTGCACCATCACAAAACTATGGAGAGCCAGATATACGAGGGCGGCGATGGTCACGGCCAGAGTGGATGGGCAGAGATAGAAGCTCTCGCCCGGCAACTTGAGGACGAAGCCGCTTATGACTAGTCCCACACATCCGGCATAAACTTTGGGGAAGGGCTTTTAACAGAAACAGACGCCCTGGCGAGACCAAGAAGCCCGTCTTAGAGGGACTCTCGAATTTACAGATTAAAGGGAGAGCAAAGGCTGTTTCCTGAAAGGCCGACAAGTCCTCTCTAATGAGACTCTGTCAAGTTACTAGATCAGTTTTAGCACGGATGACGGGGTTTATAAAGATGTCTTTTACTGGTTAGGGTTACGGCGAGGGGGGGCGTGTTGGTTTTTGACAGATTCATGGATAGCTGAGCAAGCTAGGGAGGTTGGGGAGGGCATAGCACGGGGCCCCAACCAGGTACGATACCCAGATGATAGACGCAGATATCCACATTCACAATTACCATGCATATAACAAAAGCTGATACCTGCGGAGCAGGTAGTCCTGTCCTATAATGACATGGAAACAGCACGTTTCGGAGTGGATATATATGCATGCGCCTGTGTAGATGTCAACTGTTCCTGCCCCGCAGTCAGATCAGATTGGGTGAGGGGCAGATGCCGTACCCCGCCAAAGCTCGAAGCGCTGCATGCTGCTGCATGTGTAAACTAGAGGGCTTATCCAGCAGATAGCGTACGTAAGTACTTAAGCTAAGTTTACCTAACATTCACTCTGTGTTATCGTTCGTTATACATAGATACCAGCTATGTGTGCTACATAAATACCTACGTATATTTACGTACGTATAGGCTAAAAATCGCCATGTAGAACTGTTAGCGCTGCCTACATATGTACTTAAGATAGTACAAGGTAAGGGACCTACTGAAGTTGAAGGGTGATTTGGATCGGGTTTTCGCAACCGTAACGTCATAATTTGTCCCCCTCAAATAGTTACGGTCTGGGCCTTCCCCTTGCTAGTTTTACATATTAACCTTACGCAACCCTGCATCGATATAGCGCATGTAAGTACCTATACCTGCAGAGAGCCGGGTGAGTAGGCTACGCGACATAGGCGGGCGTACAGCAGCTTGGAACAGAACCTATACAGCCCCACCTATACAAGAGACCCTATGTTAGCGTAACTCTACCACATACCTACATACCATACATGCTTTACATACGTTATACTTTGTCAGCTACCTCAGCTACCTCCACTCTCTACCTTCTCATCTACATACATATCACCCCACGCTCGACCACGGAGACGCCTTGACGGATCGGGCGTTCGCATCTTTACCACCCCAGCTGCTTGCATCGTCCTACTTTGGATAGACGTCAGCGTCCACCAGCTGAGCCTCCTCATCTCCAACCCTTCAGTACTTTCCCCCTGTCGCTATACGTAAATGCCGTCGCCGTCCAAGCAGCGCAAAGTCGCAATCGTCGGCAGCCGTTCTGTTGGTACGCCTTTCTTCTTCTAAAAATAATAATGAACCTCAACCGCGCCCCCTCCTCGCCCCTCACTACTTACCAGTCTATCGGCTTATCCGGGCCCCTTCTGTGTGAACTATGAACCCGGCGCTGACCTAACCGCCGCGCGCGTTGTGTGGGCATATAGGCAAATCCTCCCTCGCTGTCCAGTTCGTCGATGGACACTTCGTCGAGAGCTACTACCCCACCATAGAGAACACCTTCAGCAAGGTCATCCGCTATAAGGGCCAGGATTATGCGACTGAGATAGTCGACACGGCCGGTCAGGTATGGGATTAGACATACGCACTCCTCTACACCCTCAGCGCTTAAACGGCGCGCACACCCGGAAGTGTACACGGCATACGGTTAGGCTTGGATAGACCTTGGCCGACGGCTGCTGACACGATTGCTTCTCATACAGGATGAGTACAGCATACTGAATTCCAAGCACTTCATCGGCATCCATGGCTATATGCTGGTCTACTCCGTCTCGTCGCTGCCGTCGTTCGAGATGGTACAGGTAATTCGAGATAAGATACTCAACCACCTGGTCCGTATGCCCTTCCCCATCGCCGACTCCGCCGCCGTCGCCGCGGTTAAAAATGTTTTACCTGTCCGATTCAATTCTATAATCGCGTGGCCGCCGGTTAGCTGACGGGAACCTTTTCTTTTCTTCAGGGTACGGATTGGGTCCCTATAGTCATAATCGGCAACAAGAGCGACCTGCGGCCGGAGCAGCGGCAAGTGAGCCAGGAGGACGGCAAGAAGCTCGCCGAGAAGTTCAACTGCGCGTGGACTGAGGCGAGCGCCCGCTACAACGAGAACGTCGCCAAGGCCTTCGAGCTCCTCATCGCGCAGATCGAGAAGTCCCAGAACCCCAACGAGGCCCCCGATGGCGGCAAGTGCGACATCATGTGAAGAGAGCCCCGGGCCAAACCTAAATCTCTCAATGACGAGTGGATATAGGATTGAGCTGAGCGGACGGTTGGGGAACAGTTTTCCCCTCTTCGGGCCCAGGCTCTGCGTATACGGCCAAGGTTTCTGCTGATTTGAATGAAACGAATAGACTACGCGATGAGGCCTTCCGCACACGTATGTTGGAAAATGAACGGCGCTAATAATGTTTTCAAGGCGCGATCAAAGAAGGCGGCCAGGCTGGAGATGGAAGGTTAAAATCCAGGTACCAGGCCTATTTAAGGTTCCGTACATAGATATATATTTCGGCTGTTAAGGAATCCGATTTCGGAGGCACTTAGTTTTTACACTTCATCATGGTCAATGAGGAAGTCTTTGTCAGTTTCCCTTATGCCGAGCCTACCTTTTTAGATACCTAGTGACATCTGCCCATTGGTATACCCGAGCATTTCTAATGAGGTACTATACCGTACAACGTTCTTCAGTGGTTAACTATGTGGGATTTGATCATATGCTGGAATAGCTTCTACTTGGAGGTATATACCTGCATAAACATGCGTGCGCGTGCGCGTAGGATCGTGGGGGTTTATTTATTATTTAAGGGGCTAACGGAACAACCAACACGGAGAAGAAGACACGCCTGAAGGGAGCTGCCCAATGCCTCTCTCCTCATGGATCAAGCCTGCGTATGCCCAGACCATTTATTCAATATAGCAGAAAATCAAATGGGCAGGGAAACAGGCTGACCGCTCCCCGCAACTCCGCTGCTGTAGCTTGGAGGATAACTGGGAAGCGACTGCGAAGGAAGGGGGTCTAAGACAAGCCAAGCCTCGTTTGTTCTCCTAGTCTCAGCAAAGCTCAGCAAGGAAACGGCATGGCAAAGACACGGCTGCCTGGCGGATCAACGAAACATCAGTTGGCCATGATTTGCATACCTCTTCCAGGAGATCCGCCTCTGCTGTTATAACACTCCGGACTCGAACAAGCTAAGGAAGGGGCTGTTGCGGGTCATCAACGAGGGGGCCGCAGAGAGGAAATAATAACGTGGATGACACCTGAGAGCACCCATCGAATCTAGACCTTCTATGTGGTATCCGTATCCTCTTTGGACGCCACTGCGTCGAGGGGGTCGGGTAATGGTTCGTCGTGGTAGGTAGGCCCCGGGGAAACCACAGCAGGTGTTTCATCAGCTGTCTACAATCCACCAGGAGCTCTACACCTCGCTCAGGTTATCATAACTACTCAGAGTCTCTACCTCGAAGTTAGGGGCCGACTTGCTCTCCAAGGCGTCGCCAAAAACGACATTTTCGGCATCAATAGTTTCCTCGGCCGCGGAAGTACAATGAGCCGGTATTCTATCGAGATCCTGCAGGTTGTGACACAGGTGGTATGTCAGGTTGATCACGACAGGTGCCGTTGTTATATACGAGTTACCTATCCTGCAGGTTGGACAAGCTGATGCCGTCGTGCTGCAGTGTAACCCCTATCACGATTTTATTTCTTCAAATGGGGGAGGGATGACGCCTCATTTCATGGTCACCTATCCTGGTCCGCCGCCTGGGGATCTCTATGTCGTAGATAGGACAACCATCCGTCTTCACAAGTCATGGAGGCATGATGGAAGCCGGAGAATCTAAGTGCATAGTTCGCCTCCATAAAGGATAGGGGCTAATTAACTCGTCACTGCGGATTGATCTCTCATGGCTCTCTCATGGCTAAAGGGAGTGAGCAAGCAATTCATTGCAACGTACACAATGTGCATCAATCAGCTGCTATGTCAGATGGTAAAAAAGAAGTTCGTAATCACTGGCGGCGTAGTATGGAAACTGAACTTACTCCCCTTGAAGTGCTATAGGGGGGAAGGGTAGTGTTCCAGAAAAGCCGGACTATGACGTACTTGGCGCCTCCCCCTTTTTTATCGCTTTCTGCAAGGAGGATAACGAGTTTGCAGTAGGTAGGACCGCACGCAGGATCCGTACGTAACTTGCATGACTAGGACCAGACTTCCTTACTTGAAATTTTCTAGATAAACCATACCAAGGAATTACACAAGTGCGGCTTCTTTGCTTTAGAATTAAATGACATGTGAAGGTACCGGATGCGGTGATACATGTACCTAAGCATGTACATGAAACGGGGTTATCCAATATTGCATTATGCATTAAGCGGGTACCTGTCCAAGAACCTGAGGCCTGCCGCTTACCAACGTACCTAGTAGGTAGTCAGTCTAATGTTGTAATCTATCTACGTGCATATATTCAGTTAGCAATAACTACCCTTTGTTGTTGGTATGTAGATGCTGTCAAACATACCGTTACTACCAGCGATTGCATTCACAATTATCTTGTTTTATGGTAAACCTGACCCACGCAATGCTTTGAGTTGCATTCTTAAGAGCTGTGCAGGAGAAGGAGAATCCTCTCTCAGCCTATACAGCATACAGTTTTTGCTTGCCCGCGGCTGGCATTGTCCGTCTCAGGTTGCCCGAACAAACAGTGCCAGGAAACCGTGCATCACCCACCTCGACCCACGTACACACATCCACGTGTTTGGTCTCTACCGTTTCAAGATCCTGAAGGGTCTAGATGCCGTCGACTATTGTAACAGACAGTCTTATTTATTTAAAAAGGCTTCACACCCATGTCTAAGGAACACAACCTTCGGCTTCTCTGAGCCTGACAACCCGAGCTGACCGTACATTGCCTAGCTGCATACGTAAGATACTACTCACTACCGGAGGTTGACGGTGAACAACCAAGCGCGGAACCATGTCTCAAATACAGAGTTGCCCATTCTGCGGCTTCCAGGCAGAGAGGGAATATGCCATGCTTCTTGTTAGACCTCCCAAACCCGAATCTCCTCTCCCACTGTTGCTGACCAAAGCGCATGCTTTAGCATATGGAGACTCTACACTCGGAGGACAAATCTCCATTTATCATCGATGAAGAAGATAGTGGTATCAGAGCAGCAGGAGTAGACACTGCGAGCAACGACGAGGAGAATCTGGTTTGCGAATGCCCTATTGACGGCTGCGGCGAGTTCATCACCCTGGCAGAGCTCGATGACCACGTTGGCTTTCATGCGGCTGAGGAACAGCCCTCAGAAGATTCGGATGCCAACCCCCTGGGCTACCCTACCCCTCGCTTCGCCAGTGGTGAGAGCGCGCCACGTGGTCAAGAACGTGGAAGTGAGATGGTGCCTGCGCACCAGCGACATGCCGAGTCGGTCGCCAAATGGAAGCAGATTCTGCGCATGCCGTCGCCGTTGCCTTCGTCTTCGCCAAAGAAGAAGAAGAGGAATTCGTCGGCGACCGACTCTAGATCGAATGAGGAGGACACGCGAAGAAGGCTTGGAGTACGGTTGCCAAGCTGACCCCTCACTTTTCGCAGGGCACTGACAGGAGATGCAGAAGGCGGAACTTGGCA
Organism: Monosporascus sp. CRB-9-2; assembly: GCA_004155915.1. Taxonomy (NCBI): domain Eukaryota; kingdom Fungi; phylum Ascomycota; class Sordariomycetes; order Xylariales; genus Monosporascus; species Monosporascus sp. CRB-9-2. The sequence continues at coordinate 2,143 of QJOA01000514.1, read as the reverse complement.
GATATGCCCACGAAGATAGAATGCCCGATAGGCTGGTTTCTTTGTTGCGTAACGGTCGATACTTCAGCTCAGAGGGTATGCGCCAGCTATCCCCGTCGACCCTACCGACCCTGCCTAATCTCCAGCTAACGAACACATCTAGGCATCATCCCTGTAATCGAGCAACTGCTACAGCAGAGCCCTACGACACGCTACGCCTATCTCTGTCATCCGTGCGTGCAGCATATCTCCAAGCTACGGAGGGAAGGTAAGATGATCCTGATGACGCTTGGAGGGTTGCCTACCTAACTGCTCTGGTTGCCAAGGGGGTTTCTGCGGTTACCGAAACATCCAGATGCTCGCATCCTATATCGTCGGTACCGACGCTCCGGGAGCCGCGCAGTTTCACCGCAAGATTCCCAGTATCTTCCGGATCCAGGATTACATCGAGAACGCATGGGACATGGGCATCAATGCTCATGGAAGGTTAGAGACAGGCGGCGTGAAGGGTACCCGCAAGTACATAGGGACATCGGAGGCGAGTCTTTCTTTACTTCGTCCCCCAATTCTCCCCATTTCCGCCCCGCCAGGGCCCCCTTTTCTCTTCCGCGCGTAGAGATGTGCGCAGGCTAACTGTGTCTCAGGCACAGGCAGCTCTGCTCGGTTTAGAGATACCGTAGGTGCTCTTGGTCAGATCAAAATCCCCCGTAGCACTAATCATGTACTGCTCTAGTTGCGAAGTCCAGGCATTCAAGAACCCGGAGCCGCGAGCTGCCGAGACCTCTCTGTTCCAGGCCATCGAGGGGTACTTCGAGTCCTCCGAACACGACTCGCGGGCTAAAGTGCGCTGGACGTCCTTGCCGCCAGTCTACTTTCAGCATCGAGGTAAGCCGTCTCGATAGTTTGCTTGCAACTTTTGGACGTGTCTTAATAACGCGGCGCATTGGTAGGCCACTCCTTGACGATTATCGGCCTCGAGAAACGAATGGATGGCGTAATGGAGCTGTTGGTGTTCGACCCAGTGTTCCGCGACCCTGACAGCATAACCAGATACGTGGGACGCAAAGTTAAGCACAAAAATCCTGATTTCGCGTTGAAATTGTATCGCCGGGGGCCTAAGTACCTGAAGAAGTATCACGAGTTTGAGATTCTGAGGTGCGTCGATTTGTAATACAGTGGATTGCGCACTTTTTATATACCTCAATAACTGACACAATTCTCTTTAGGCTGGGCTAAGCGCTGCCTATCACAGCGCTCTCGGACGATAGAAGACGATGATAGGTGAGTATCGAGTGTGGTAGCGTTAAGACGGAGAAAGCCATGTCGATAGGCCCTTACACATGTCGTGCGCCAGCGTCGATAGCGTTCTATGGTTACACTAAGCATTTATAAGATACATGGTACCCATGCATACCTCTCCCCTTACGCTATGCGTACATAGGAACCTCTTGCCTCTTACGGGCATAGGAGGTTATTCGTGGTCATTAACAAGCGATTTTCATGTCTATTTGCCCGTCTCACTCCTTCATGCCCCCTTCCATCCACTCGCGTAGTTTTTCGAGTGCTTTGAAGCGATGTGAGATCTTGTTCTTCTCGACCTTGTCCATCTCGGCATAACTAGACATATGGCGTTCGTGTTAACCCATCCGCGTCCATCAAGGGAACCAGGAAGAAAGATGGCGGGGGTACAGGGAGGAAGGGAAGGGCTCACGTCTGTCCGTTATACTCGAATATGGGGTCCCAGCCTAGGAAGCCAAGTTAGCTGTCGTCGCACAACAGATTGGACCGTCTCGATATTTCAAGGGCCCGGAATGATGATAATTATAATAATAATAACTAAGTCCCTCGGAAGGAAGAGTTCATTCTAGGCCAGAACATACCGAAGTAGGCCGGCCCTCTGGCGGGCACTATCTTCCCCTATTTTTCGGAGATTAGCTCGCTGGCTCACACGGTCGCCGGTCGCCACGGGGCTGCCTATACGTACATTTGTCCGGCCCTGGAACAACAGAATCTCGTGGCCCGGGCCCCGGGAGAAGCCGAACGTGGCGACGGCCTGCGCCGACTTGTCGTCGTACGCCGCGAGCAGGTTGTTCAACCCCTCGTGGCCGATCGACTTCATGAACCATTTGCTGCCCACCTCCCACCCTTGGTTAGCGTGTAGATT